>CAUYON010011658.1:0-15584 GCA_963573935.1 Arctocebus calabarensis
ATGATGGCTGCAACCAAAAAATGGCCAGGCCGTTGTGGCGGGTGCCTGTAGTCCCAGCTACTTGGGAGGTGGAGGGAAGAGACTCTCTTGAGCCCAGGAATTGGAGGTTGCTGTGAGCTGTGATGCCACAGCCCTCTATCCAGGGTGACAGCTTGAGGCTCTGTCTCAAAAAAAAAAAAAAGTGGTTACTGCTAGAGAGTAAAACTAGGGAAAAAAATTCTAGGGATGTGGAAAGGTATTGTTATGTCCTTTTGTACTGTTTTAGGTTTTTTTTTTCATTATGAGCAATATGCAAATGTTATATTGTACATTACAAAACAGTATCTTTAAAATGACATAATGTCTAGTCAAGTAAATATAATTTAAGGTTTCTGTTTAAAAAAATTTGCTTTCTACTATTATCTTTTTTTTTTTTTTTTTTGATACAGAGTCTCACTTTGTTGCTCTGGGTAGACTGCCTTGGCGTCATGTCTCACAGCAACCGCAAACTCCAGGGCTTAAGCGATTCTCTAGCCTCAGCCTCCCAAGTAGCTGGGACTACAGCACCCCCCCCATCCCTCCCCACCCCCGTCACAACGCCCGGCTATTTTTAGAGAAAAGGTCTCGCTCTGGCTCAGACTGGTCTCGAATCCATGAGCTCAGGCTATCCACCCACCTCGGCCTCCCAAGTGCTGGGATTACTGATGTGAGCCGCCGCATCCAACCCACTATTATTTTTTAATCTAGAGTTTGATCTTCATTCTAATTTTCTAAAAAGCCACCAAGTAGGTTCATTAATTCATTCATTCATGTAACCAATAATTACTCACAACCTACTTCATCCAAGGCTCTGTTCTAAGCCTGAAAAATAAATAGGAGCGCAAAAAACCAGTGTTCCTCAAACACATTCTAGGAGGGGAGAAGGACCATACAGACAAACAATTTCAATAAGGAAATCAAGACTTGATTTTTCCAATGCTGAAATGTTCAAATGTCGTGTGTGCACCCACACGTATATTCACTCATCTGCGCAAATTAACGAATGCATTAATTTCGAGTTTTTAAAGCTTGCCGTTTGGATAAACGATCTTAAGATACGTCTCAAATTAATCTCCCTCCTGCGTTCTGTATAATTTAGTACAAAGAAATTGAAAGTAGCAAAGCAGCTGTGTGACCTCAGCAGCTTCAGGCCTGTTTTCTCTCCCGAGGCGGGCTTGAGACCGGCGGGCAGTCACCGCGGTCGGTGCAGCGCTGTCCAGCTTTCCACCCCGCGCTGCTGCGGCCAACTTCCCTGCTCCACGCGCCGAGCCCGTGCAGCTGGAGGCCAGATGGTGCTGAAACCGCAGGACTCCGGCCCGCACCTGGCCCCAGTTGGCCGGGGGCGGAGATGACTTTGGGCTGGAGACGGCCAAGTCAAAACGAAGGCTGTTGGTTTGAATTCTGGCGCCACTCCCACGCCACTCCCGCGCCACGTAGAGCTGGCTCGCTCGCCTGACGCGGCAGCCCAAGGCCCAATTACGCCTACGGGTGCGCGCCTGGCTTGCAGCGCGCGCACCACGCCCCACAACCGGTCCACGAAAAGAGCCGCCACGCGCGCTCCCGCTCGTTCGCTGCAGGAAGCGGTCACGCCCCCCTCCTCCCTTGCCCAATAGGCGTGAAAGGGCGGGGCGACCTCGTTCTGACGGTAGGCAGCTATATAGGGAGCTGCTTGAGGCGTTTGCGGTCTTTCCAGGCGTTCTCGGGAGCCGCTGTTAATGGTAGACGGTGGGTAGACCGTGGTCTAGTCGTGTCTGAGCCGGAGGTGATGGCGCAGGCGGAGGTGGGCATTCCCGGCCCTCACTGCGGCGCGGTCTTAAGAGAATCGGGCTTCGTTGCCGACTGTTGGAAGTTCGCCCGTAGGAGACACGAGGCCAGGCATGAGTCGCAGCCGGCACAGGTCCCGCCTCAGGGGTGAGGAGGCCGCTTACCGCCGCAAAGCGGGCGGCGGCCCTTGCGTGTCCTGCACCCCGGGAACCAGTGCCGGGGGCCAGGCAACCCTGGGCCTTCGCGGAGATGGCGAGCGTCTTCCTCGGTCCTCAGTTTGCTTCGGGGAGCTGGCGAAGAGGGCCTGGTAAGAAAAGCCCTAAGCCGTGGCGCCTCGCGAATCACGCGGGACGGAGAGGTGACGGCGGTCACGGTCAGTGTCCGGGCTGAGCGCACCTGCTCAGTGACGTACAGGAATAGAGACTCATGTGTCATTTTAATTTTTGTAATTTGATGTGTGAGAAAGATCCAGAAATGTGGGTGAATAGTTAGTGGAAAGACCCGATTCACCTACCGCAGACGTGTCGCACGAGCACGTCCTGACGGAGCGCTTGGACTGACTGGACGTCTTGTCTACCGGCGTTCTGGACGCTAGATAGTGAAGCTGCGGGTCGGAGGTGTGGCTGGCGCGGCTTCCTTCTTACGTAAGTTGGCTGTGCAAGTTCCATGGCGTCTCTGCCGCGCTCAGGCCTTTGTAACTGGTATGTGGTTGGAAATCACTGAAGTACAGTCTGTACCGTGTGCACGTCTGAGGTGCGACTGGGTGCCCAGTGATGAAGCAGATCCCGAAACTGATTACCTGAAGGAAAGTACAGACGAATTCGGCTACTGAGAACAGACCAATATTCAGGAATCAGATAAATTTTTGTTTATAACAGTGAAGTTGACAATAGCTCATGTTACTTGCTTTTCCTCCGCCAACAGTGAGGGTCGCTGTCTGCCAACTGAGAGAAGACGGCTTTCTGTGAAATTCCTACATTACAGCAATTTCTGTGAGTGGAGTTTTATTTATTTTTTTTTTTTGCTTAGCAATTTTAGTGAATGTTGTGTCCTTGGTCATATCTGTGATGAACCTATCCCGAACCTGAATTTCTGATGAAAAAAACTACACGGATCTGGCTTCTGAGATAGACCATTGTAAGGGCAGTAATTTTTTTTTTTTTAATGCTTTGATATCAGCTATTGTAATGTTGGCTGTGTGGTAAATCTTTCTTTTTTCTTTTTTGTAGGACCAGTACCGTGAAGTTTGCTGGTCTCTTATGTGAAAAGCTGGTGATAACAAAGACATCCAGAAAAAGCTCTTCATTTTACCAACATGAAAGGGAAAATATATAGTTTTGGATTATATTGATTTTTCTTTTGTAAATAAATCATGTAATGTTTATGGAAAATTCTTTGCTTTCAGCTAACCACTCTTAAAATCTAATGATTCTGAGTGCTTTACCTTTAGTCATGTGATTGAACTCAAAATGCACAATAATAATTAAAACAGTGAAATTTTACACTGGCTTGTGGGAGAATACTTAGGGTTTTTATGAAGATATGATAAAAGAAGAGATTAATTGGTTTGCAAAAATACAGTGTGGAATACCATGGCTTTGCCCTAGGTATTGAGTATTCCTATATTGAGGTAGGTGAGAGCAAAGGGAAGAGACAGGAATTACTGAGGAAAAGAATGCCAGGCATTGAAGTAAATGGTTACTAACCATATCATGGAATATTTAGTTTTAATGTAATATTGTACATCCTGGTGCCTACTGAGAAATGGGGAATGGGATACTGAAAATTATAGCACTGCATGGTGTGATATGAGTGGTTAATCAGGATTGTGAAAGAAGGTCCATAAGACATTCTATGTCAAAGCTAATCTGACATTATTCAGAATAGATATAGTATAAACAGTAATGGTTTCTGATCTAGCATAGATGGTTGGACCTCTTATGTGATCATTTCCCACAAATAACTACATGAATAAATTAATACCAAGCCCAGATTTTTTTTTAACAAGTGTAATTGTTTTAAAAAAAGCACTTGTCACTGGGTACAGTGGCTCACACCTGTAATCCTAGCACTCTGGGAGGCGGAAGCAGGTGAATTGCTTGAGCTCCGGAGTTGAAGACCAGCAAGAGCAAGAACCTGTCTCTAAAAATAGGCAGGTGTTGTGACAGGCACCTGTAGTCCCAGCTACTGGAGGGGCTGAGGCAAGCGGCTTACTTGAGCCCAAGACTTTGAGGTTGTGAGGTATGACCCCACAGTACTCTACCAAGGGTGACAAAGTGAGACTCAAGAAACTAAATGAATACGGGCAGCACCTGTGGCTCAGCGAGTAGGGTGCCGGCCCCATATGCTGAAGGTGGTGGGTTCAGCATATGAAAAGCTGACAGCCTCGGCCAAACTGCAAAACAGAAAAAAATAGCTGTGTGTTGTGGCGGGCGCCTGTAGCCCCAGCTACTAAGGAGGCTGAGGCAAGAGAATCGCCTAAGCCCAGGAGTTAGAGATTGCTGTGAGCAGTGTGATGCCACAGCACTCTACCGAGGACGATACAGTGAGACTCTATCTCTACAAAAAAGAAAGAAACTAAATGAATAAATATAAAAATACAAAAAGTTGTCAGGGCAGCACCTGTGGCTCAAAGGAGTATGGCCCTGGCCCCATATGTGGAAGTGGTGGTTCAAACCCAACCCCAGGCCAGAAAAAAATTGTCAACTTGTTACAATGAATTCTGTTACCTTTCCAAAATCTGATTGTCTCAAAAATGTTTCTTGCAGCCATATTAAAATGCAAAACCTAAATATTTAGGTTATCTTAACAGTTAAGTACCAGAGATCACTAGTGAACTAAACTCGATGGTCAAGTATTCTGGGAAAAAGTCTTGTAATTTCCAGGGAATTTGAGGCCTCTTTGGAATTAAGGCAGGAATTTGAGGGAGCCAGCCAATCTAAATAGGTAATTTACCAATTTATCTGGGGGCTTTCAATACCTTAAGGCTTAATAAAATCTAGGAAGGGAAAGTGATTTACCATTATGGGTTATATATGTAATTGAAAATACTACCAAATAGAATGAGGGAGGTTGTGTTGCCTTTTGCAAATAAGAATGCACCCTCACATGAGGATTCAATAAGGTGATGTACATAAAATTCAGTAAAAACTGCTTGCTTTTTTTTTTTACCTTTGACCACTGAAGCCCCCTGACCCTGCTATGCTTGAAATTTTGTGATGTGCTCTATAAATTGTGTCTATTCTCTTTTGCTAGAATTTATGCTTAAAATTCTAAAGTTTGCAATTTAAGGGCCATGAACTGTTTAATTCATTGACATGTCTAAAACACCTAGAACACAGCAAGGCCCTGAATATTGTACAGTAAAAACTTTGTTGATTTCCCACACCAAACTTAAAGGGAAAACCTCCATTACCCTTTCCTCAAGCCTAGCAAATACTTCCAAACAAGGCAAATATGTGAAATAGACAACTTAGCTTTGGAGCCCTCTGACCTCTTCCTGTAGTTGCTTCTGTTTTTACTTTCCTTGCCTACCAATAGACCTTTTAATATCACAATTCCTTAGTTGGTATCCAAATTAGTACTCTTTAGTTTAGGCACTGTACTATACTAGGCTCAGCCAAACTTATCAGAATTGAAAACACTCTTACTTTGTGTCAACAGTGGCACATGATGCCAAGAAAAGACAAATGTCAGCTATGAAAAGATAAAAAACATAACTGGAGCAGTGTTCGATCTTTTTTATCTCAAATGCATGCTTGAGCCTGTAGTTAAACTGTGGCTCACTTAAATTACACTGACCAAAAAAAAAAAGTAATATACTCACTGTGCTTTGAACTTATTTCAAAAAATAATGATCTTTAGAAATTTTCACAGCATGGCATTTGAAAATCACTGAACTCGGAGGCGCCTGTGGCTCAGTGAGTAGGGCGCTGGCCCCATAGGCCCCATGTACCGAGGGTGGTGGGTTCAAACCTGGTCCCCGCCAAACAGCAACAACAACAGAAAAAATAGCCAGGCGTTGTGGTGGGCGCCTGTAGTCCCAGCTACTTGGGAGGCTGAAGTAAGAGAATTGCCTAAGCCCAGGAGTTGGAGGCTGCTGTGAGCTGTGGCGGCAGAGCACTCTACTGAGGGCAATAAAGTGAAACTATCTCTAAAGAAAAAAAAAATCCCTGAACTAGAAGAAATTGAAGCGAGCCCAACTCAAATGTGGGGAAAATACATTTATGTATGAAACACTCAGCAGAAAGAGTATGACCCAGAGCCTGAGAATGAGAAATTGTGTGAATTTGGTTGCCAAATGTTGGATAGATGGGCAACAAAAGGCTAACATGTTAAGTACCTCTGCTAAGATTTTTGAGCAAGGAAATTAGAAATGAGGCCATTGTATCATTCCTATCCTGAAACATTTTCAGTAGGAAGGTGGAAGTACACTTGGAAGCTCACCATATACAGTGAACAATCAGTTTTCATTAAAGTAACTGATCCAAGCAGAGCCTGTAGCCCAAAGGAGTAGGGCGCCAGGCCCCATATACTGGAGGTAGTGAATTCAAACCCGACCCCAGCCAAAATCTGTAAAAAAAAAAAAAAAAAGTAACTGATCCAGACATTTTAATAAACATCTAGGAGGCATTTTTCAAACACTGCAGGAGTGTTAGTCTCTATTAGGAAGCTAGCACAGTAGATACTGGATACTTACCTAATTTGCCAATACTGACTAGGTAATAATGTTTTGTTACTAAAACATCAGGGACCTCAGCTTGGCGCGTGGCTCAACGGGCTGGGGCGCCAGTCATGTACACCTGAGCTGGTGATTTCAGATCCAGCCCAGGCCCGCCGAACAACAATAACGGCTGCAACCAATAAATGGCCAGGTGTTGTGGGGGGCGCCTGTAGTCCCAGCTACTTGGGAAGCAGAGGCAGGAGACTCACTTGAGCTCAGGAATTGGAGGTTGCTGTGAGCTGTGATGCCACAGCACTCTATCCAGGGTGACAGCTTGAGGCTCTGTCTCAAAAAAAACAAAAAAAAGATCAGGGACCTTAAGTTGTTAGTTGCTTAGAGAATTTGCCCATCAGAGTGTATCTGTAACTTAGCAGACAATTCAAGAGCTCCCTTAAAGACCTAAAGGTCTATGACTACAATAGACCAGGTTATACTAGATTCCAATTGGTTTCAAAAGAGCAGGCTAGGTGCAGTGGCTGAAGCCTTTAATCCCAGCACTTTGGCATGGGTAAGAGGATTGCTTGAGACCAGCCTGGGCACCATAGTGAGACACTCCCCCACCCACCCACCGAAAGAAAACAGTCCTATAGTCCTAGCTACTCAATGGCTGAGGCAGGAGGATAACTTGAGTCCAGTAGTTAGAGGTTGCCATGAGCTATGATCATGCCACTACACTATGGCCTATGCCACAGTGAGACCCTGTCTCAAAAACAAAACTAGATAAGGCTGGTCGCCAGTAGCACAGTGGTTATAGCGCCAGCCACATGCACCGAGGCTGGCAGGTTCCAGCCTGGCCAGCGAAACAATGACAACTGTAACAAGAAAATGGCCAGACGTTGTGGTGGGTGGCTGTCGTCCCAGCTACTTGGGAAGCTGAGTCAAGAGAATCGCTTAAGCCCAAGAGTTCGAGGTTGCTGCGAGCTGTGACCGCCATACCACTCTAACGAAGGCGACATAGTGAGACTCTGTCTCAAAAAAACTAAATAAAAATAAGAATGAAATAGGCTCGGCGCCTGTGGATCAATGGGCTAAGCACGTACACCTGAGCTGGAGGGTTTGACTCCAGCCTGAGCCCGCCAAACGACAATGATGGCTGCAACCAAAAAATGGCCGGGCATTGTGGCAGGTGCCTGTAGTCCCAGCTACTTGGGAGGCGGAGGCAGGAGACTTGCTTGAGCCCAGGAATAGGAGGTTACTGTGAGCTGGGATGCTACAGCTCTCTATCCAGGGTGACAGCTTGAGGCTCTGTCTCAAAATAAATAAATAAATAAATAAATAATAAACAAGACAAAAAACCTGCATGCCAGGCTTTAGCAGTGTTAGCCAGTAGGAATCTTTTTCCCCTGCCTTACACCAGGTAATCTGAAAGTATAGTAACTCAAACTCAAACCTGCCATTTGATACTTTCTCAAATTAGTTCTCTTGCCAGAAATCCAGTATCTACTGTGCTTAGCTTCCTAATCAAGTGTCCTCTGAACTGATTTAACACCTCACAATCCTTTTTTGCCCAGTGTATGTGAAAAAGCTTTTAACCATTTTTGTGGTTTTTATATGGGTTGCCCAGGTAGGATTTGAGCCTTTGTTTGAATCTCAGCCTACTAGGTGTCTACTTCCTCCCTGGGATGGAGATGGATCCCCGTCTTCCCAAGCTTGGCTCTGGAGTTTGGGTACTTAAGTACTTAGATCCTGAATATTGCCACTGTTTCATCTTTTGCTCCACCGCACTGGTCCTACGTAGATATTGGGGTATGTACAGTGGTCAGATGAAGCCCAAGTTTGACATGAAGTTTTGAAAGTTTGGGGGACATCTTGGGTTAGGGAAAGCAGATACCTTTTCAATATGAGAACCAGACTCCTGGTCTCATTCTCATGAGTCCTGTCTTCCCCTTTCTACTAGTCTACTGCTAAGGTCCTAGCACCAATGTGGCTGAGTTTATCAGAGTTATAATAGGAAATAATGATTTAATCTCAATCCCAAATCAAGTAGAGTACAATCAAAGCTGTTTGGGGATTTTGTTAGTTATTAACTATTTAATTATAGTTATCTAGTTATCTGCAAGAGTATTAGAAAAGGTATTTCAGAATACACAAGAAGCTCATCGTTTGAAGACAATAACATTTACAAACATGGTGCATCACTTTATTTAGATCAGGAAAATGTTTTGTACTTGCCTCCTAATTTTTTTTTTTTTAAGAGACAGAGTCTCACTTTGTCACCCTTGGTAGAGTGCTGTGGCATCACAGCTCACAGCAATCTCCAGCTCTTGGGCTTAGGCGATTCTCTTGCCTCAGCCTCCTGAGTAGCTGGGATTACAGGTGCCCACCACAATGCCTGGCTATTTTTTGTTGCATCGGCAGGGGCCGTGTTGGAACCCTCCACCCTCGGTATATGGGCCAGCACCCTACTCACTGAGCCACAGACACTGCCCTGGCCTCCTAATATTGAATAGAATCAATGTACAAAAACTTGCACATTTTTAAAGTGTTCAATTTGATAAGTTTTTTTTCCTTTTTTTTTTTTTTTTGGCCGGAGCTGGGTTTGAACCCAATACCTCTGGCATATGGGGCCACCGCCTAAGTTTTTCAATAGTTATACACCCATGAAGCCCTTGCTCCAAGCAAGATAATGACTATATCCATCACTCCCCAAAATACCATCTTGTAGGGCTGATTCTGAAGGGGGTATTTGAGATGTGTGGGGCCTGAACTGAGCTTTTGAGTAGGCAGCTAGTTGTAGAAGTCAGGGGTTCAGGGAAGGTCTGAGTTGAAGAAATAAAATTGGGAGTAATCAATTTATGGAGAGTATATTTAAAGCCATAAGAATAAACCACTGAGAAGGAAAGAGAAAAGGTAAGTAGTCTAAGAGTTGAACTTGTGGCAGTCAAGTGGGCATCCTTGTCTTGTTCCAGATCTTAGGGAAAAGGCTTTCAGTTTTTCTTCATTCAGCATGATACTAGCTATATGCTTATCATATATGGCTTTTATAATGTAGAGGTAAGTTCTTTCTTTTTGGCGGGGGCTGAGCTTGAACCTGCCACTCCCAGTATATGGGCCTGGCACCCTACTCCTTGAGCTGCAGTTGCTGCCTGGTAAGTTCTTTCTGTACACAATTTTTTTTTTATCATGAAGAGATATTGAATTTTATCAAATGTTTTTCCAGTATCAATTGAAATAATCATATGGTGTTTGTCCTTCATTCTGTTAATATGATGTATCACATTGATTTGCATATGTTGAACCATCCTTGCACCCCTGGGATGAATCCCACTTGATCATGATGGCTTGTGGCATTCCAGGATTAGGACATTCCAAGTTTAGTTCAAATTTGTTGTTTAGCTGTTCCAGGCTGGGTTTGAACCCACCACCCTGGGAGTATGTGGCTGTGACCGTAGCACAGGGGTTACAGTGTCACCAATAGGTGCACACAACTGTGCTCAGCTCTAAAACTGTACTTTTATTTTATGCCAAGACAAAATTTGGGAAGCAGAAATCTGTTAGGTCCAAGTGCCACAATAGGAATAAAAACTATATTAGATAGAAAACCAAGGGTATCTCGAATGAAATGAATGGAGAAAAGCAAGGATGAAAAATTAAGCAAATAATTGCTTGGGGCTAAAAATTGCCTTGGATTTAATGCATTTAGTGGTTCTCAACCTTCCTAATGCTGTGACCCTTTAATACAGTTCCTCATGTTGTGGTGACCCCCAAACATAACATTATTTTCGTTGCTACTTCATAGCTGCAATTTTGCTACTATTATGAATTGTAATGTAAATATCTGATACGCAGGATGTATTTAGACAACTACTGTGAAAGGGTCGTTCGACCCCCAAAGGGGTCGTGACCCATAGGTTGAGAACCTTTGATTTAGAGCACTGGTTAGCATGAAAATTCAAAGAGTCAATATCTGGCAACAACTTTTCAAGTAACAGCCAAGGTTATCTTCAGGAAAGAATGAGATGAGGAATTTAGGAAGTGTGAGGGTTTTCATCAGACACTGTGGACTTAGAGAAAATGAAGTTGGGCATTGGCAAGTTAGAGGTTTGCCTACATTGCCAAACTGTCAGCTGAGTCTGAAAATCACCAGGTTTAGCAGAGTTAATCAGCATATTTCTTCACTATTCTCCTGTGGTCTTTGTTGCCTGGGCGTAGAAAGCAGGTAACTGGGTTAATCCAAAATTAGTAATAAAGTGACCAGGAGGAGCAAAGCAATGATGGGCCAAGAGTATTGAGGATACAGGTAAAAGTGTTGTTAAAATTACTGAACTGATTAGGAATTGAGAGAGAAAAAGCAAAAAACAAGTGCTAGAAAATTGTTCTAGGTAATGACAAAGATCAGATGTGCCATGGAAAGGTGCTGATGGAAACAGGTTAAATAAGACCCGGTCCAGTTACACTACAAATGGCTGATAGCACATTGTGTCGTTAATAGCAAATTTCTTTCTCTCTGGACCTAGAGTGCAAGTTCTTCGAAGGCAGAAACTATGTCCTTTAATAGTTGTAATGGCACCCATAAAATGTCTATCTAATTGAATGGAATTCAATGTGTATTTTTAGGGTGAGCATTGATGGTATGATTTAAATTCTCTGAAAGAGATATTTTTTAAAAATGAGAAAAGTTGGGCTTGGTGCCTGTAGCACAGTGGTTACAGTGTCAGCCACATACTCCCAGGGTGGCAGGTTCAAACCCATCCCGGAACAGCTAAACAACGACAATTGCAACAACAACAACAAAAATAGCTGAGCGTTGTGACAGGCGCCTGCAGTCCCGGCTACTTGAGAGACTGAGGCAAGAGAATTGCTTAAGCCCAAGAGTTTGAGTTTGCTGTGAGCTGTGATGCAACAGCACTCTACTGAGGGTGACATAGTGAGACTCTGTCTCCTAAAAAAAAAAAGAGAGAAAAGTTGGAAGCTGTTATGGACTAAATTTCTGTGTACTTCCTCAAATTCATATGTTGAGTACCCCAAGGGGAAATGTAATATAAGCTGAGAATCTCTATAAGTGATGAATTTCAAAAGAATTTCTTTTTATAAGAGACAAGGTCTTAACTTTATTGCCCAACCTGTCCTCAAACTTCTAGGATGAAGTGATCCTCCCACCTCAGCCTTCCAGGTAGCTGGAATAACAGGCTCATACAACTGTGCTCAGCTCTAAAACTGTACTTTTGCAGCCAAGTGCAGTGGCTCACACCTGTAATCCCAGCATTCTGAGAGTCTGAGGTAGGAGGATTGCTTGAGTTCAGGAGTTCAAGACCAGCCTGAGCAAGAGCAAGACCCTGTTTCTACTTAAAAAAAAAAAAATTGGCTGGGCATGGTAGTGGGCACCTGTAGTCCCAGTTACTTGGGAGGCTGAGGCAGGAGGATAACATGAGCCAAGGAATTTAAGGTTGCTGTGAGCTAGGCTGAGATTATGGCACTCTAGCCTGAGCAACAGAATAAGACTCTGTCTCAAAAATAAATAAATACAACTATTGTATAAAAATAGTTGATGAAAAACATTGGTCTGCATTTTCGTTACTGCTAATGTCCATATTTTCAGTAACTGGAGGCCATACAGTCATTAAAATCACACATTAAGCACATAAAAATGCAGTCAACTGCAAATTGACTTAAGTCAACTATTTAAAAAAAAAAACAGCTGGGGGTTGTTGCTAGTAGTCGATCAATTTAATTATATCAATGAGAACACAGTTGTTAAATACACTGAACTTCTCAGGGGCAATAGTTGTGTTCTTTAGGGTACATCTTAAATCTGACTTTTAAACTTCATCACTGATGAAGATTCTCACTTATATTACTTTTTTTTTTTTTCAAAAATGAATGTACAGCTAGGCATGGTAGCTGGTGCCTATAATGCTAGCACTTTGTGAGGCCAAGGCAGGAGGATTGTTTGAGGCCAGAAATTTAAGACCAACCTGAGCAACATAGCCATCCCATCTCTACAAAATAAAAAAATTAGCAAGTGTAGTGGCACATGGCTATAGTCCCAGCTACTCTGAGGCTGAAATAGGACAATCACTTGAGTCCAGGAGTTTGAGGTAGCCATGAGCTATGATGATGTCACTGAACTTTAGCCTGGACAAGAGAGTGAGACTCTGTGTCAAAACAAAACAAAATAATGTTTAAACACTGCTCACAGTTTGGCCACATACCCAGAAATGTCAGGATAGTTTGAAATTTAAGGATTTATTTCCACATATCTGGACATAGCTGACTCTCAGAAGAAGATGTTTGCTTTCAATTCAATCTGTTTCTCTAGAGATTAAACCATACTTATAGGTTAGATGTTGATTCCCAAATGTACTAAGGTTTGCATTCCTTTGTTCATTAAACAAGTATGTATTGAATGACAACAATATGTAGATAGGCACAAAAGATACAGCAGTTAACCAAACAAAAATCTCTGCCCTTATGAAGCTTACACTTTAGGAGAAGAAGGATACTACATAATAATGATTAAATATGTTAGAAAATTAAAAGTGATATTTAAAAAATATGAGATGTTGGCAGTAGGTTTGGGGAACTAATTAGTATTGTAATTTCAAATAGGGTTGACAGGATAGATTTTCGTGTTAAAGAGATTAATTAAGCATAGGTTTTCAGAGGGTGAAGGATTGAGCTAAACACATTCCTGGAGAAGTGCATTTCCATAACAGTAGCCCAGACATAGAAGCATGTGTGGTGGGAAAGAGAGGAAACAGGACATGTAGATCATATAGGGCCTCCTGGGCTCTTGGAAGGATTTTACTCTGAATGAAGTGGGGTGGGAACTGCTGTGAAAAAAACAGAAATTCTAAGTTTGACTTATGTACATCAAAATCTGTGAACCACACCCAGATTGTGGTATCTAAATACTATTGACCATTAAAAGGAACCAGGGCTTATTGGAGAAATGACTCCTTGCAGGTCTGTGGCAATAAACATATAAGATGAGCTTGTTGCATCTCCCTGGAGCAGAAAGCAAGAAAACAAGACTACTAGGGTTCTGATAAAACAACTCAGGAGTTGAAGATTTGGAGAGTCTTCCACTGTCCTAAGATGGAAAATTTGACTATTATTTAACTATAGTAGAGAAAAATACACAAAATGTATTCACATCTATAAATTCATAATGATACTTAGAAAAACTGGAATTTGATACTGTTAGAGGATGCTAGTAAACCAACTTATCAATTTCAGAAATGCAAATAAAGAGAATTTCCAACACTAACCACACTAACAGATAATGTTTCCCTTTATTGATGTATTCTAGTTAACAACTGAAAAAGATTGTCATAATTAGAATATTGCCACTTTGTAACATGTAAATGAATTAATGTATCTAGGTAATGATCGTCAATGGTTACTAACATCTCCCAAAAAGGCAACCAGATGTTATATGCCCCTGAAGGATGAGTTTAACTCTGCCTATGAAGTATTCTTGCCTGAAAACAACAAAAATGAATATGAATTTGATAAAGCCTCTGGTTACGACTACTAGTTTACAGATGACAGAGAAATACGTTACACTATATCATAGAGATGCACTTAGCAAAATCTAGACTATGAAAAACCCTACAGCACAAATGGTTTCTATAATAAATAAATTACATGGGAAAATGCCATCCAAAGGAGAGATGAATAGGTAACTTATAAATTGAGAGACTGAAAGGGTTCATCAATATTCTCAGTGTTTGTATCTTGTTTGATTCTGATGCAATATCATAACAAATCATGATGTTTATGAGATAGATATTTGAACACTAGGTATTTTATGTATTAAGAAATAATTGAGGCTTTGTTAGGTAATGGTATTGCAGCTGTTCTTTGTTGAAGAGTTTATATTTTAAACTTAGATATCAAATTATGAATGAAATGATTTGATGCCCGAGACTTGCTTCAAAATAATACAGAAAGGCGGCACTTGTGGCTCAGTGAGTAGGGCACTGGCCCCATATGCCAAGGGTGGAGGATTCGTACCTGGCCCTGGCCAAACTGCAACAACAACAAAAAGTTAATAATAATACAGAAAGCAGGAAGTGGTTGAAGGGTATAGATAAAACAAGATGAGCCTTGAGTTAATAATTGTTGAAGCTGTATATTCGGTTTGTGGAAGTTTATTGAAATCTTTGTTTGTATGTGTTTAAAATTTTACCATTAAAAAGGCTTGTTTCTTTGGCCAAGCACTGTGGCTCACGCCTGTAATCCTAACAATCTGAGAGGCCGAGGTGGGTGTATTGCCTGTGCTCACGAGTTCAAGACCAGCCTGAGCCAGAGTGAGATGTCATCTCTACAAATAGCTAAGTGTTGTGACAGGTGCCTGTAGGCCCCACTACTGCGAAGGCTAAGGCAAGAAAATTGCTTGAACCCAAGAATTTGAGGATGCTGTGAGCTGTGGGGCAACACTACTGAGGGCAGCAAGGCGAGAGTCTGTCTCAAAAAAAACCCAAAAAACAAAAAAAACTCTGTATGTACATGAAATAAGAATACTTTCTATGCCTGCTTTACCAGAGAATATTTATCTCATGCTTATAAGATGAAGTGGTCAGAAAAGAAGATCTGAAATGTTCCCAATGCAAAGAAATGATAAATATTTGAGTGATAGATATCCTAAATACCCTGATTTGATCATTGGACATTGTAGGTGTGTATCAATACATCATAAACACCCCTTAAATATATATGTACAATTATTACATATCATCAAAAAAAAGTTTATTTGGCTTGGCGCCTGTGGCTCAATGGTCTAAGGTGCCAGCCACGTACACCTAAGCTGGCTGGTTCGAATCCAGCCGGGGCCACCAAACAACAATGGTGGCTGCAACCAAAAAATGACTGGGCGTTGTGGTGGGCACCTGTAGTCCCAGCTATGTGGGAGGCGGAGGCAGGAGACTTGCTTGAGCCCAGGAATTGGAGGTTGCTATGAGCTGTGATGTCACAGCACTCTATCCAGGGTGACAGCTTGAGGCTCTGTCTCAAAAAAAAAAAAAAAAAAAGTTTATTTTTTAAATCTTTGATTTTTAAAAAGTTGATTTCATTTCTAACAAAAGATGTTGTATTTCTTCACAATTTGATTTTACTATATTCAGGGTAGTTATGT
>CAUYON010011659.1:0-25557 GCA_963573935.1 Arctocebus calabarensis
GTCTTTATATAGTGATCAAGAAAATGCCATGAAGGCTATCTGTAGCAGTACGATCAAAATATTTCTGAATGTATATGAATCGTGCCCTATGATTGCACCAATGTACATAATTATGATTCAATAAAATTATTTAAAAAAAAAAGAAAACAAAATGCCTTTGTTGTAAGAAGTATCCATAAGGATAAAATGTCAAATTCAATGCTCACCCATTAACCAATTGACAGTGCTTTGAGAGGCCTAACTAATAACTAGGCTGCTGTCATTTTCCTTGAATGAACATAAAAGTTCCCATTCTGTTCTGAATCAACAGTTTTAATTTAATGCACCAAAGAAGAAAGAACCCTCATAAATGTTCTAACATCTATATTGAGCATTATCTGTGTTGTGTGCCTGGCACATTTCCAAATATTTTGTATGATTAACTCATGAAATCATCACAGCAACCTTAGGAGATGGCATTATGACTAACCTCACTTTCTCATTAATGAAACTGAGATGCAGAATTTTCAGGTGAATTTGCAAGTTCACAAAAAAGCAAGCAGCACAACTGGAGATTGACCTCAGGCCTCCTGGCACCACACCTTTGATGATAACCCATAATGGAAACTCCCTTCCCTAAATTCCTCCATGTTGTATTAATTTTTTCCACTATTGTCCGAGTTTTGACAGTGGAAGGAGGCGGATGAGGACTTCTCCTTCTTGCAACATGAACAAAAATGTAGCATTCGCTTCATATTAAACCCAGTGAGGAAGAAGCAGGGCACCTTTGGAACCCTCAAACTCAGTAGTCTCACCCCAAATCAGAAGCCTGAGTTTGTCATGACATTTTAGCTTATACTACTTGTTTTTGCAAAAATGGCATTATTCATATTACTAGGTTGAAAATAAGTGTAAAATTATGGCTAAGTGCCTGTAGGTTGAAGTCAGATGAATGAGGAGTAGAGAGTAAGGTACTATTCATTAGTTGTGCAATAGTTTTTGACTGATGCTTACAATTCTGCCCCTCATTTTAAACCTCAGTTTCTTTGTTTAATGGGTGTATCATGCCTACTTGAGCGGATTTTTATAAGGGTTAAGCTAACTGAAGTATGTTTAGTGATTAGCAGAGTGCATGGCTATTAATCAAAATGCAATGTCAGCCTTATTATCATTATTAGATCAAATAATAATCCTACTATGAGAATCAGTTGGGACTTGCTTTTTGTTTTTTCTTTTTTTCCCCTTTTCAATCATCTTGGAAGTACTGTTTTAAAGTCATTTCTGCTTATATATACTGGCAAACTCTCTAAGATATGGACTTCACTGCATCAACTTGAGCCATGGAATTCTAATTTAACTCAAATAACAGCTGTAGTGGATACTATGATTTTTAGTGAAATGGTGCTGTATCCCGAGGAGAGCGGAAGACAAAATATCCAATATCTAGGGGGGGCAGTTAGAACAGTAACATACATTTCTGTAATGCAACCTGTCTGGCGGAAGAGATGGATAGCAAATTGTTAGCCCCTTTCCTAATGCCATTTTCTTCGTCAGCCCCAGTCGATCATCAATGAATAGTTTCATCATTTTCAACCAATGGGATAAGAATGAGAGAGAACATATTTTCAAGGTTTTCTAACTGTTAAGATTCAGATATTAAGATCACAGGGATTAAAATGACTATATTTGCAAGAACGACTTATTGTGTGAATTAAACAAGCTGGAAGATGTTTGTCTAGAAAATGAACCTCCTGATTCAGGAGGAGGCTTTTGGCGACCTGCCTTTACTTGTTGTGCTGAGTTACGGACGCTTTCTGCTTACTCTCTGCTATCTGCTGACTATCAGGGAAAAACTTGGCTTTGCCTCCAAATTGAGAGCAGAGTTCTGATCTTAAAAGCTGAAAACACTTTTTTTTTTAAAGCAACAAATAACAGCACATAACACCTTATTACCTCATTTGGACAAGTTAAAGTTATTTTAAAATCCTATCGTCATTCTCACAGCAAGTCACAACATTTTATGTAAGACATGAAAATATTGTTTCAAAGTATAAAAGCACATGTCCTAAAACAGTATTATTCCATATTTTTAGGATTATTATTGGGTAGATTGTCCTCTCTGTCATGAATGTAATTTTGAATAAATCCATCTGAATATTCCAAACTAGAGATTATTCTAAAAAAAAATTCCAAGCATCTGAAGAAGAAACTTACATGTGGCTTTCCTGCTGTGAATGTCATGGGGCCCTGCGTGTATCTAAAACGTGTGTTTCTGTGTTTGCTGCAGACAGATTGCGACAGTGTGATGCTAAGGCTGCTTACCAGAGGGCCATCTTTTTTGATGTAGATTGGTAAAGGCCCGGCATGCTGTCTTGAGTTCTGTCTCAAGCTGTTTATGTTCTTTCCACTAATTCCACCCAATATTTTCATCTTAAATTGCATTAACAATGTAGACAGGCTGTTACAATGCCTAAGTACATTTTGCGTTATTGAATTGATTTATATCTCCATTATTTCTTAACAATTATTAAGAGTAGAGAGAAAAGAATCTTTTGTTAAGAATTCTTATGCCCAAAAGGAGGTTCGCAGTTCATCGGCTCCTCAGATACGTTTGTGAGTTGGGTTGATTTTAGCTTCTGGATTAGCTCACTCACTCACTCAATAAACGACATAGTGGTTAACATGATGTGTGGACCAGAAATTGAATAATTGGGGGCACAGACATGCAATAAGCATCATCTCTCCTCTCAGGGAACTTTGATTACTTTGGAGGAATTGAAAAGCAAAACAGCAAGTAGAATTCAGTGTGAAAAGTTTTGTAAAAAGACATATAAGAATGACCCTGAAGCAAAGTCTTTTATGTTATATAGTACTGATCAATTTGCTGTCCAGCTTTCAATCTTTGGTCAAAATAAAGTGACCTTAAAATGTTACCAGTAGCATAGGATAACTTAGATGTTTTGTCTTCTTTTGAGACAGAGCCTCAAGCTATCGCCCTGGGTAGAATGCCATGGCATCACAGCTCACAGCAACCTCCAACTCCTGAGCTTAAATGATTCTCTTGCCTCCTCCTCCTGAGTAGCTGGGACTAAAGGCACCCACAACAACGCCTGGCTATTTTTTGGTTGTAGTGATCATTGTTTGGCAGGCCTGGGCTGGATTTGAACCTGCCAATTCAGGTGTATGTTACATTCTTCCACTTGTAATATCTTTCTCTTCCCAGCTGGTCTATTTCTCCTGTTTCTTTTCTTGATGAACTTCCCCAGACCCTTTAAAGCTCTATACAATGTTTGCTGCTTTGTGGATCTTTCTTATTTCATCCTAGAGACTTGGAAGGTCTCTTTTTCACCTGTTTGAGTGTGCCAATACCCACCATAACAATTACTCTAGATTAGTGGTTTTCCTCAAGTGGTCCTAGACCTGAGGCGTTGGCACCATGTGGGAACTTGTTATACATCAACTGTTGGGCCGCTCCTTGGACCCACTGAAACAGAATCTCTGGGGCTTGGGTCCAGCAATCTATGTTTTCACAAACCCTATGGTGATCCTGATGCAAAATCGAGTTTAAAAAATACTGCCTTAACGTGGTGCAGTTTCAAATTCCTGAACTTTTCTTCTAAATTGTAAAGCACTTGAATATAGAGATGACATCTTTTCACCTAGCAAACATGGAGAACTAAATACAGTAGTTTTGAAACAAAATCAATTAAAAATCTAATAGGGTCCAGGCAGGATGGCTCATGCCTGTCATCTTAGCACTCTAGGAGGCTGAGGGGGGAAGATCACCTGCGCTTTGGAATTCAAGATGAGTCTGAGCAAGAGCAAGACCCTATTTCTACTAAAAAAGATAGAGAAAATCAGCCAAGCATGATGGTGTGTGCTGTAGTCCCAGCTAGTCTGGAGGCCAAGGTAGGAGGATTGATTGAGCTCAGGAGTTTAAAGTTGCAGTAAGCTACGATGATGTTGATAGGAACTAGAGAATCTTTGAAAAAAATAAACAATACAATATAATAGTGAAGCTTTATTTATTTAGATTAGTATCCTCTTTCTCCAGAAATCTCAACTGTGAATATAAGGAATATAACTCATCCGTAATCATTAATACCTAATCAGGTGTGAGGCACCATAGTTAACTGGATAGTTTGTGAATTAATTAGCAGTCAAACCCTGGTTCTACTACTTTAGCCAGGGAAAACTGGATAATTAACTACCTTTTTGACTCATTATTTTCTTATCTGTAAAATATTGGGGATAACAAATAAATCACAGGCTATTCATGAACATGATATATAAAAAGTATACAACATAAAGTACAAGTATATACTATCACAGATTTTGATTCCTCTGGGAAGCTTAGATTTCATATTGGAGAAGTGGATCTTACTTAATATTTTGAGCTACATGATTTCAGCAGATATGTGTATAAATCTACCAGTTGCCTTGAATGGACAAAACTATTAAAAAAAAATTTCAGAAAGAAGACAGTGAAGTTGGGAGAGCAGAAGGGATTAGAATTGAGATCTGTGAAAGCAGGGTAAGGGAACCCAATGGATCCCACACTTCCCAGAGTGATAGATAATTTGATTGAATGCATTCTGATGGACAGCAAATACATAGCAGTGCTTGGGTCGAGACCCCTAAAGTATATTGATAAAGGTAGATACACACAAATTTAAACTGAGGGGATTGTCTCTGTATGTGTCTACTTATTTATTTCAGAGCTAGTTAGTAGGAGAATAAATAACATCTTCACCAGTTGAAGAATACCAAATTTTCAATCAAATTAGAAATTGCAATGTAGTTAATTATTATTAAGCATATATTCCATGTCAGTTACTACCCTACGGATTATTGTCTACGTGTATTTTCCTATTTCAGGGATATCTACAAACTGTGTGGAGCTTCATGTCAAAGGAAAATGAAGGGACATTTATTAAACAAATAGTGAAAAATCACTGGTAAAGGAACTAAGATGAAAAAGTTTTCCTTCCACCGTGTCTCTCCAGGTTCTTTATGGATTTTAAAATTTTTACTTTTAATGTACTTTTACTAAGTTAAGAAAAACTAAATTTTTAAATCACTAGTGATTTATTCCTTTCCTCTTTACATCGTGCCGTGCCAATTTTAAATGCAAATATAAGAACACTTAACTCATATATGTAAGTACGAAAATTATACGATCAGTATTTTTTAGCTTGTGCATGCAGATAACCTTTGTTTTTACTGTAACAGCAGAAATGCTGCACAAAACTAGCTCGGCGAGGTCCACCTCCGCCAGCCTTCTACCTGTGAGATACTGACGTGTGAGGAAGTAGGAAAGGAGCAGGAACTGTGTGCTGCTTTTCCCTTTCTCCTGTGTTACATTTTCAGCCTCAGAAACACTAGTCACAGAGGATAGAATTGGGTTCCTCGGTCAGTTGAGTTCCTGGAACTCAGTGACTTCTTCTGTACTGTAAGTTCTGACTCTAACAGGAAGTGTGCCATTTGGGGGTTGCCATCGTCCCCACCTAGCTGTGGATGTCACACGCTTACGGTCTTCTCGCTTTGCATCTTCCTGGACTCCAGCAGGCCACAGGCCCATCAGAAGCCTGCGTTCTTGAGACACTGCAGGTGCTGGGGAAGAATAAGGTGTCCCAGAGCAGCCTACATATGAGTCATGCATAATTCCTCTGTCCACTCGTATGCATCATTGGACTTCACTTACAACATAGCATTTCCAAAATGTAATTTATAAGAATTTCAGCATAGCAATAGTGGAGCATTATAAGATGTTCGAGGTCCTTCTGAGCTGTCCTCTGAGCCACTGCTCACGGGTCCCATGTCAGGGGAGCCGCCCCTCTCTCATCTCATGAAGTGGGATAGCTAGACCAGCTCACTAGGTAACCACACATACGTTTCCATTTTACAGATTAGGACACTGAGGCACAGTTGGTAACTCATAGTGAAGGCCTCAGTTTCAGATAGCCTTGCTCCATAATCCATGTTTTAACCCCCTTTTCCCCCCATACTGAGGTGGCAGACTTTCAGCTTTTACTATATCCAGGTATTGTTCCGCTCTTATGAGTATGAAGTCATTGAATTCACATGCTAATCCTGTTAGGTGTTAAGACTATTATCCCCAATTTACAAGTGAATAACTTGAAGTTTATGCAGCATGAATGTATCATCCAGTTCCCAAATAGTGGAGCTAGATTCAAAGCAGGCAGCTGTCTCCAAATCCCCTTCTTATTAACAAGCTAATACTGTTTCTATAAGATTGTTTGCTGTAGGCGAAAATGTCTCCATAAAACAGTATTCAGTACAATTAGTCTATTCATTAAATTTATTTTTAGAAAATATTATTTTTGGTGAGCATTCTAAGTAAAAGTAAAGACTGAACAAAGCAGCATAAGTCTCTGGTTAGGGTAGAGCCAGCAGATGGCAGGTCGGTGGGAGTGTCTGGGATTAACTTTTCACTGAATTCATGGAGTAGTAAGTAGGTCCTGGGTACTATGGGGAAAAGACAAAGGCAGAAAAACAATAAACACCAATTTCTGATACTTTCCTACCTACGCAAAATAAAACCTATTTTTATGCTTCCTCTAATCCCTTTCCTCTTGAGTGGCACATCACAAAGGCTGCAGACTCTACAGAGCTGGGAATCCTTTTATAAGGGGGGAACAAAACTAGAAACAAACTAAGCAACTCCCTTCCTCCTAGTATAACCTGACAAGTTCAATACATGGTGGTCTGTTAAAAAACCTTCTGTACAAAGCAATCCTCAGAAGAGCTACTGGTAAATTAGAGCTTTTATTTTCCAACACTAATAAGCATGATTGTATCTAATTGTAGACTGGCAGAAACTTCCAGTAATTTTCTTTAGCAATTTATGTTAGATAGTCAACCTGGAAATAATTAATTATATTATTGTAAGCTATTATTTTTAAGACTTTGTTACATTCCCGGCAAGCATACAAATGTTATATTTTTCCTTCTGACTTTCCTCTTTAAATTACATAGTTGAGGTCTAAAAATTTTGCCAACCTAAATATAATAATATATATTTAAAATGACAGTAATTTCATTTGGGAGGTTCAATCTCAGTATTGCAGGAACCTTGGTATTTTAATGATTAAACCAAGTTTTTATCTTAATAAAATGGTAATTAGAAATGGACATATTGATTCTATTTTTTTCTGACAAGCTCAATTCTACAGACTCAAAGATATTATTTGCTTTACATAACAGATGAGCTGGACTGTACAATTAAGCTAAAATAAAAGGATGCACAGTCAGTGCTTTGGTAAAATGTATAAATGAATCAACTCACTAGCAAATACAAGTTGCGTAATTATGTAGTGTTTTGACATGGTTTTAGATTTTTATCTTACAAAAAGGGTCTTTCATGTGCAATTAGCTCAACTTTTATTCATTAATTGTCAATGGGAGATGATCACTGTGATTAATGCTCAATGTGTGACTTCTTTGATTCACGTTTTATAGTGTCTGTTTCTTGATTGTGCTGCAAACAAAGATTCAGATTCAATCGCCTATTATCAGCTTCAGTTTCTACACTGTTGTTATTGACCACAAATTTAGCTTTAGTATAGTATTTAATACCATTCAAAACTGTTATGATCTCAAATTTACAGTAATGAAAAATACAGAAAACTGGTCTGTTTTTAAAACGTTTTCATCTTTACGAATTAACAACATGTATAAGGACGGTATTTTTTAACAGTGTTAATAGTCTGTCTGTGTGTTTATACACATATGCATACGTGTGTGTATAGATAGGTAGATAGAGATAGAATCTCTCAATGTTTTGGGGATTCTAATCTATAATGACATGATTTTGTAGAATTTTCTCCATTCTTTCTTCTACCTTCGTAAGAGCAAAAAGAATTGAGATAGCGGTAGAGGAGGCATCAGAAGAAGTTTTTAAAAAGTATCTGGAACATGGAAAGCAGATTGACATCTGGAAAAGGCTGAAGGGGCAGAGACAACTCAGAGTGAACAGAAAGTGCCCTGCGAAGGGGTTAATCAAACTGCCAGCTGAACCTCTTCCAGGCTCTGAGCCCAGAGTCAACTTGCTCCCAGGAGCAGAGGTAAGAACAGGGACTCAAACAGGAGTGATAGTTCGATAGTTAAATATTCTTTATAAAAGAACTGTGTTGACAGGCTATTCACACCATTCTCCCTCTTTCCTCCTGTTTGACCCCTACATGATGAAATCACAAATCTAGAAAAATAATAATTATAAGCATACATGAAAATTCATTTCTATTCTTGATGTTTTGCATAATAACTATACAGAACATAGAAATACTTTTCATTTTCAGAGTTAAACTAGTGAGATCTACTCATAAGTAATGAATGTAGCTGCTGGTAGACATAAACACTGATGTTGTAAATATATATTGTGTATATATATATGTATGTATGTGTGTGTGGATAGATAGATAGATATATGACTGCTCCGTGATATCAACCATGTAAAACAGACAGTCTGAGTTTTATCCCAAGGATTTATAACTAAAGTTGGTTATAACTATGATGAATCTCATACTGTCTGAATAAAGACTGTGAAAAATCTTAGAAGGGTACAGGTGAAACTTACTAAATGCAGAATACAAAGGTCTTAACACAACAACTAAGAAAATGCCATGAAGGCTATGTTAACCAGCTTGACGAAAATGTTTCAGATTGTATATGAAACTAGCACATTGTACCCCATGATTGCGTTAATGTACACAGCTATAATTTAATAACAAAAAAAAGACTGTGAAATAAGACAAATACTGAATGATCTCACTTATATGTAGAATGTAAAAATGATGACATCATAGCAGTAGAGGGTAGGAAGGTAGTTACCAGAGGCTGGATGAGTGTATCAGGAAGGGTCAGAGGCTTGGGGCCCTGAGGTTCAAAGGAGACAAAATTTCAGTTAAGTAGGAGAAATAAGTACAGAGATCTATCATGCATCGTGATTGCTATAATTAATTATGTTGTATTCTTGAAAAATGCTGTGAGAGGATATTTTGTTTTCTCACCAGAAAAATGACAAGTGTGCGAGATAATTCACATGTTAATGAGCTGCACTTAGCCATTTTAGATGTATATATTTCAAAATAACCATATTCTACCCAAAATGTAAAATTTGGCTCATCCATTTAAAATGAAATAAAGTGTTTTTTTAAAAGCAGAAATGAAAAAGAAGTTTCATCATTTAAAAAGAGAGAGGTAGAGAGAAAAGGTATCGATACAGATACGTAATAGCTGTTTAATAAGAGTGAATATTTTGGTTACAGAAAGGAGTTGGCTATTATTTAGAATGGATGGAATACTTGGTGTTCTCTCTCTGTCTCTCTCATCATTTTGTTGAAAGACTATTTTTTTCAGAGTATTTATATGTAACTTTCTTCTCAAGTATGTTTCCTTATCTACTTTGAACTTTAAATTTAAATTAAGAGATCTCATTAGTAAAGAAGTGAGCTTCAGATCATTAAAGAACACTCCTGGCAATGATAAAGCCAAATTCATTTTGACACAAAAGCACTGAATAAATTATTTTGTAATACTTTAGAAGGTGGCCTCACCAGTGGTGTTCCCTTCCTGGTTCTTTTCCTTCCTTCCTTTCTTCCTTCCTTCCTTCCCTCCTTCCCTCCTTCCTTCCTTCTTTCCTTTCTTTCTTTTTTTTTTTTTTTTTTTTTTTGCAGTTTTGGTCAGGACAGGGTTTGAACCCACAACCTTAGGTATATGGGGCCGGCGCCCTACTCCTTTGAGCCACAGGTTATTTTGAATGGGTTTGTCAAACAACCTTGTTCCAAATTCTACTGTCTAATGAGTAAAATTCGCTGGAAATCAAATGATGCAAAACTTTTTTATTTAGACTTTGCCTTTGACCTATACAACGTCTTTCTAGAATCTGCTGAACGTTTGTTTTTACGTGTTTTCTTGTCATAATCCAATAGCAAAAATAATAGAAAAGATAAGAATACTTTTTATTTTTAATACAAATGTAATATCCTACTATAAAAAGTACAAAAATCATAATTGCATAGATCAATGAATTTTCTAAACCAAATATATCCATGGGAAGGACCATCTGTATGAAGTAGCAGAAGCCCCAGCTACTCCTTCCTATCACTACTTCCTCTCCAAAGGAATGGTTTCCTTGACTGGTAACCCCATAGAAGCTTTTTCTTTGAACTTTTAGAAACAAAATCATGGAGTACACATTCATGGCTGCCTGCTTTCTTTCACTCAATAATAAATTTATGAGACCAGATTTATATTTATGAAAAATCTCAGCGTTTATGTGATCAGGTTATTGTGTCCATTCATCCCCATCAATGTACCCCTTGCATGAATGTGCCAGAATATGTCTTTGCATTTTATGATTAGTGGATACGTATGTTTTTAAATTCTGGTATGATTATTTCCTCTATAAACATTCTTCTTTCTGTCTTATGTTTAACATATGTACAAAGTGTGTTTGACAATATATCCACAAGTGCAATCATTGTGTTATAGGATATAATTTAAAGTAGGTTCAGCTTCAGTAAGTAGGTAATTCCAGACAGCTTTCCAAAATCATTGGCCAATTTACCATCAGTATATAATAGTTCTGGTTGTTCCACCTCCTTGCCAACATTCATAGGGGTTGCCTTTGTCATTTAAGTCATTCGGGAAGAAATGTAGTAATGATTAATTGGGATTTAATTTGCATTTTCTGCTTACTAATGAAATTGATCACCTTTTGATGTATTTATTGATCATTTGAACACCTGTTTCTCTGTTGTATGCATTTTTGGTATTGAATGTCAGATTTTAATATATACTGAATACACATCCTATGTGTATGTAATTTTAGTGAATCTCTTCTCCCACCCTTTAAATTCTCTTAAAAATTTTTAAGAAAAAGAATTCACATTCTCTTAATGATGTCTTCTGAAGGGGAAAATCTTCTAGTTTTAATACGATCTATCTCATAATTCTTTAAATTTGTGATTAGCTTGCTTCTGTGTCTAGTTTTAAAAAATCACACTTCTTACACAGGTGCTGTGCATACTTTTTTTTCTGATAGCTTTATACTTTAAATTTTTTTTTGTTTATTTTTATCACCTGGCTACTTTTCTGTATAGTGTCAGTGAAATATGTTTATTCAGTTGTCCTAACACCATTTATTGAAAAGCCATCTCTTCCTAGCCACATGAAAAAATTATATTTATCGTTAATCAACTATTCATATTTTTTTAAAAATTGTTAATTCTTTCTCTTATTCTTTTTTTCACCACTTTCTGCAGAACCACACTATCTCAATTAATGGTTATTTTAGAATAATTAAGATATTAGTTATTATATATTCTTCTCTTCTTCTTTTTAAAATTTGCTTTGTCTATTTTTAGTCTTCAGATATTTCATTACAATTTAGATTCAGCCTGCTAGTTTCTATAATAAAAACTGCTAATATTTTTGAATGATATTTAATAAACATGTATATCAATTACGGGATAGTCAACATCTTTATAATTCTGAGTCACCATGCTCATAAACATAAAATGTTCTTCAATTGATTTAAATGATGTTTCAATGTCTCTTAATACTTTTGAACTGTTCATTACAGAGTTGTTATAAATTTATTCCTAAGTATATGATCCTTACTGATGCAATGTAAATGGTATTTTTAATTTTACTTCTGATGTGCTTGTTTTTAGTATATAAAAATATGTATGGTAATAAATATTGCCCTGCATTCAACCACTTTGCTAAATACATTTATTAAATAATATATTAATAGATTGCTTTGCAACGTTTTGTATACAAACATGTAATCTGTGGATAATAAGAGTTTTATTTGATTTGCAATGTTTGCAAAATTTATTTTTATTTTGGTCAGCGCCTGTGGCTCAAGGAGTAGGGTGCCAGCCCCATATATGGTGGTGGGCTCAAGCATGGCCCCAGCCAAAACTGCAAAAAAAAAAAAAAATTATTTTTATTTTTACCTTATTTGCTGGATAGGATATGTGTAATAATACTGAATAAAAGTGACAATAAAAATATACTTGTATTATTCCTGATCACAAGCAAGGTAAGTATTACATCACTGAATATTTTGTTTCTTATAATTGTTTTATAGATATTCTGTAATAAGCAAATAAATTTTCTTCTGTTTCTAGTTTTATGATAGTTTTTATCACGTATTCATGCTGAATTTTTCTCATGTTTTTCTCCAGTTATAGAGTTGACAATTTGATTTTTCTCCTTATTTTTCCTAATATGGTGAATTGTATAAAGCCATCTTTGTATTCCTTACATAAGTCCAATAATGTATGTTTTTCTATATCAAGTTTTTGATTTCCAAATATTTTATTTAGGAGACAGATTGTCTTATAATTACTTTTCAGACTGTGTATTATTTTGCCACTAAGGTATCTTTAACCAAAAAAAAAAGAAGAATATTGTCTTCACTTTTGCTTTCTGAACGAGTTTATAAAAGATCAGAGTTATTCTTTTGTCAAATACTTCGGAGAATTTGCTGGTCAAGCAGTTTGGAACTAGGAATTTCTTCATGGGAAATATTTTATTAAATATCATATCTCTTTAATATATATTAGGTTTAACAGTTTAACTTTTTGTCTCTTTCAATAATTCTTAGGAATTTGCTGATTCCATCTAAAATTCAAATTTATAAGCATAGAGTTAACGTTTGTAGTGATTCTTGATTTAGTTTTTTTAGTGTCATGTAATTTTGTGTTAACTATCGATACTTCCAAACATTCTACTTTTGTCACTGAATTAATATCTATCCACCCTTTAAGTGTCTTTTGTGAAATGTTGGAGTCTAGGGAAAGTGAACTCTTATTTTTTGAGCATATTCTCATAGACTGTTGAATGAGGCCTCTAATGATAGTGCATCATTAGGAACTGACGACGCTGTGTTTTCTATCATTGTGAAGTAAAGGGAAAGATTTAATGAATATTGGCTATAATGTATAGCAAAACATCATTGATTCTGAGTACCTTTTTTTCACTAGCATTCTTAAATTAAAACTGAAGTTTCTTATTCACCCTTCCTTTTCCTACAGAGTATTCTTCAACAGAAACTGTTGTAGAGTTAGAGACTCAAAAAGACACGAATGAGACATACTCCCTGAAAATTCTATCTGCAGACGTGTTAAATGGAACTTCCTGAATTTTTTGTCTTCTCTTATGAATTAAGGGGGAAAATACCTCACAAACATTTAGATCCATGATTCTGGGGCCATGGCAGAGTGGCAAGAACTGTTAATCACTCTCCCCGCCAAGGCAATGGCTTCACAATGGCTTCACTGGCACTGTTTCTCTGATGTAACTATGTTGGAACTCTGGAGTCCACTGAAAACTTGCCACTCCCAGGCTGAGGAGAGTCAATTTCAGCTTAGACATTATTTGAAGAAATAATTGTTTTATGAGATGAAGAGAATTCTAGTGACAGATAGTGGTGATGGCTGTAAAACAGTAGGAATATGAGTAATACACTGAACTGTACACTTAAACATGGTTAAGAAGGTAAACTTTACGTTATATGTATTTTAGCACAATTTTAAAAAATGAAAAAAATAATTTCACCTAAGATAAATAAAACGCTCAGTTGTCAATTCCCTGTGTATATGAAGCCATGATTTTAATGTTTGCCATTCGTTGGCTTTTTAGCTATGGAGACAAATATTAGGTGATTTGCACCACCAATATCATCTGTTTGAAAATATCAGAGAAATGGTCATTATTGATTTTAATAGCCAGTGTTTTTGAAAAATTAAGAAAAAGAAGTACAAAAATTTCAAGTCATTGATTAATGCTACTATATATCACCGACTCAGAAACCCATACTTTTCCATATTTTAACATTTCTCAATTAAAATGAATCTTACAATTAATGACATCTTAAAATCAAGTTGTTCACATTTTCTAAAATGGGTGAAATTACCTTTTTGTTCTTGTCAGTGGGATAGATAATAACAACTCCTTGATATTTTAAATAACAAATGAGTTTAGGATGAGAGAGGAGGTTAAATGCATCCTAGATGTTGTTTTGAATACTTCCATTGAATCTTCTCATAACAGCAAGAAAGTGCAAGCACTGAAATTCACAGAATATGTGTCAATGGCTTGGAAGAAAATACCAGAGACAAAAGGGAAACATTCCCTTAAAAAATGCTACATCACCTGCGTTTTTAACAGCACAAAGTGGGGGTTTTAAGGTAAGAATGACCCTATGTCTAAAAGATATTCTGAATATATTATTATGATTGAATAGCAATTTGAGACCCTTTAGTAAATTTATGTATATTTTCATACTTTATAAATTTTGGAAAACTGGATAATAAAAGATGCATAAATAAGTTTATCATTAGATAAATTGTTGACTATTCTTGAAAAAATAAAATCAACATGAAAAATCTTGAATTGGTCTTGTATTAAAACGTCCTCACTTGACTATAATCCACTTTAACATAAGCTTTTATGTTCTTTAAATAATTTTGGCACATATTAAAAGATTATATCTAGAGAAAAATATGAAGCTTGTAAATATGTCATCTTAAAAAGATGTACTAAATATTTTATTCTGTTGTATATGTGTTATGTGTTGGCAATGGACACAAGTAATATTAACAAAATAAGATTTAAATAAATCTTTCTGTCATTAGGTTAGGCCACACACAGCTCTGAAAGGAAGTATCTCCATGCTTTTTCATGCTGCTTTTTACGACCCTGGTTGTGCAGTAAGATGCTTGTTTCTAAGCAGCGGCATTAAACAGAATAAGAGTAATTATTATTGACACATAATGTAATTACCAATAATGCGCTGGGTTCAGATGAGGAGGAACTTTTTAATCTTTACGTGAAGCGATTGATGTGCGTTAATGGTGAGTATTCTCACGAATCTCAGTGTCAACAGAAGAGAAATATACTCTAAAGAATGCTCATCGGAAATTCAAGCTGTTTTATTTAGCAGAAAGAACAGAGCTCCCTGAGAAAGATTTATTTTTTAAATGAAAAGCAATTTCTACTCCATAGAGCATAACCAAAGACTCCCTGCTTTCCAAACATTTCCCGTGCTCTGTTTTCCACCCACAAGGCTCCAATTCCTTTTAGGCTTTATGTTATACAAAGTGAAACAGCTTCTCAAAGAAACAAATCATTTGTGCAGAATTGTTGCCAAGTAAAGTCCTTGTTGAGGATTCCTGGCATCTTCTATATATATAAAATGAGAGAATTTTCCCTAGGTTTGAGAAAAGTCTCCTTTTTTCCCTCCATGCTTGATTTCTGAGGAAAATACAAACACGACTAATAGTTTTCCCAATATTCAAATAAGGCCGTGAGAGGACAGGCACCACTATTAATGATGAGGATTTCCAGGCATCTTCTTCAGGGTAATTTTCATGAAATAAAAATTTGACTCTAGCCATTTTTTACCTCAAGATAAATACAACATCACTAATTTAGAAAAGCCACATCCAAATTGATTTAATGACTAATTCAAGTAAATAGTTAAAATAAAAGAGCTTGATTCACTTTAATTATTTATTACTGTTTGAGTAATCTTCAAATAAAAAAAAACACTAAAAACAACTTCCAATTTTGATCCTTCAGGGAGCTATTTTATGAATAGATTAAAATTATTCGTAATGAACATGAAGTTTGCCTGTAAGTAAAACAAAGCTTCTAAAGCATCCCCAAAGATGGTAAATTAAATTGTGGCACGTTTAAGCAATGAAGTAGTAAAAAAAAAAAAAAAAAGTTGTAAAAGAGTATTTTATGCTTCGAGAAAATATTTATATCCTTCATTAAAAAGGAGTACAATTAATGTGCAAAATAGGATCTTAAATCTACATACGAATTTGTATAATTATTTCTGTCTTTGGAAATATGTAGAGACTTTTAAATGGGGAGATGTTAAAATATACGAGGCTATTAAAAGTTCTTATTGTGGCCCGGCAGGATTACAGGTAATTTCTATTTTGTCTTTATGTTTGTGTCTGACATGTAAATTTTATACACTAAAAGCTACTACTGTAATTATATAAGGAATGCCTGAAAATAATAGATGATATAGGTGAAGTCTACTTTCTGAAATATTCTTTACATATCTCATATAGTTATTGGTATAATTCTGTCAAGTACAGAACTAAAGGACATTTTTTATGTGTAGTAAATCTTATCCAAACTCTCATCTTTCAATTAAGCGACCTTCAAATGAAGTTGCAATATTATTGTTTTGCTTTTGAATTAAAAGGTTTCTAGTTAACATTAGATAACATAATTATATAATGTACATATTTGAGACATATAAATATTATCTTTCAAAACTCTTTGAAGTAAGCCATCCTGCTCACCTATCAAGCAGTAGAAATAGAAAGACAAAGATTAATTGATTTTTTTAAAATTCGGTGGTGAATTTAACTTGGAAGGATGTCTTGTTTTTTCTTCCCTTAGAGAGATATTTTAAGCAGATTAGTAAACCTACAATATCAATATAACAGTTTCTGTCAGAAGCCCTGCAGAAACCTTTTTTTAAAGATGTAATCTACACATTTTCAGTATCTTTGCCAACCTGTCTTGATAATGTGATAATCTATATAAAAATGTAATTATTAGGGGATATTTTCTGATCTTGCTTGCCCAGAGATTTTCTTATTTAAAAGATGAATAATTTCTTAAATACGTCTTTAGGAGACATGCAAAGGCAAACCTAGAAAATTATGTTTGTAGTGTCTACTAGTAAGTAACAAATCGCACTGAATTAAAAAAAAAGGAAAATCGGGGGTTCAGAGGGTTAGACTCATAACTCAAAGAACTAGATGTGACTGAAAAAATATGCATGACCATAAATATTTCAAATAGCTCTAATAAGGCATCAGAACATAATATAAAAATGAAATCTGGATTTTTTTCAAAAAGTTATTGTCATTCTGGATCATATGAGGGTTGTGAAAGGAAAGTTTTTACAAAGTCAAATTTATTCATTACAATGATGAAGGAAAGGGAGAATGGTGAAAGAAACGTTTTTGCAAAACTATGGGACAAGACATTTAAATGAACTTTGGATGAATTTCATATATAATATTGAGGGAATTTCATCTATTAATAGTATATATCTGCAACGTTGTCTTTGAAGCAGAATTTTTCTTACCTATATGGTGCTTAGAAGAACTATTCTACACTTAAAAATTATGTAACTGCATGTAACAACCACTGTCCTTTGTTTTCCTATGTGTAACTCAGATGTACTTTTGCCCTACATTGATATCTTTCTTTGGGGTGCTTTTTAGATTTTCTTCCCTTAAAGATCTATTGACCATCAGGTAACACTGATCTTTGTTCAATTTATTAACAGAGAATAAAACTATTTCTTACTCAGTGCTGTGTGAACCAGCAAATTTCCTACAAGATTGATGTGTTGACATATTGCTGAAAGAAAAAAGTATACTTTTGTGCCACTGTTTCAAAAGACCAGGACATTCTTGGATAATTAAAGTAGGAAGATAACATAGTTATAATATTCATCACAATGGGAGATAATATTTGTTGTCAAAAGAAGTGATCCTATTTTATCAAAACCACCACTAGTTCTGCTCATTTCAAGTTACGATTATTGGCTGTCTTTTATAAACCACACGTTATGCTGGCCTTGATTACAAAACGGTGAGCTGGCTGTCAGAGAGGAAGATGCAAAGTGCATTGACTAAATGCATTTGTCTCTTCTTTCTACCAGAACACCAATACAATGGACAAAGAAAATACAGTTAAAGGGAACAAACAATTGATGGAATAGTTCAACATGCCCTAAAGGTGGATATCAGGGGAAAATTAATTGCAAAACAGGAGACATCCTGTAGGGGGCGGCGGAGAGGCACACCAGTGAGAATCAGCAAAGGTCCTACTGAGGATGCCAGGCACAGTGGGAGACAGGGATGAACCCCAAGAGTGAAAATAGGGAGATTAAGAGAAAGTTCACATACTGAATTCTGGTATTCCCAGCCATCCACAGGGATTAAAATATTCTTCTTCTTCGACTCTTTGAAGAAAAGACTTCCCTGTCTTCAGGGGTGAGTGGCCAGAGTCCACATCTTGACCTCACACTTAACTTTGAATGGTCTTTTTAAAAGTTAGTCTTGTTCTTGTATGAGCAGAAACAGCCACAGTCACCAGACTTTTTGAAGAAACTTCTGTAATGAAAGAGAAAAGCACAAACACAGAAAACACAGGAAACAAACCTGATTACAGAGAGCAGACCAAAATGTTTTGCAGTCTTTAACTTCAGATGCTGGAAATCAGAATGAAAAGGAGTAAAGAATGAGTAATATCAGAAATTTCAAATGACAAAAGCATAACAAGAGATTTAGCAAAAAAGAAAGTTTTAAACAATGAAGACATAATGTAAAAAAAAAAAAAAAGAAAGAAAAGTAGCAGAGGGCAGACATGAAGAATATAAGGCTTACTTAATCCTTAAATCCCTTAAGGCTACCGTTAGCTAATGGGAATTAGGAAAAAGCCAATATAGCAGATGTGGAGAAGAAGGAATTATCAAATAAATAAAACAGACAACTTTGCCTTGGTTTAATCCCTTCTGTTAAACCATATCCTTCCGTAGAACATGAAAGGTAATTGTTTAGTCCTTGTTTTTGTTAAAAATGCCTTTGTTCTCTATCCACAGTGGACTGATGAAAGTTTACATTTAGATTTCCAGGTCATAAATAATTTTCCTTCAGAAATTTAAAGGTTTACTCCAAATCAGGATTACTGTTGGGGAGAAAAAAAGATGGAGGGTCCAGGATACAAAGTTTTTAACAAGGGGGGAGGCAATAGGAATTCCTAGAATGAAAGCCACCCACTGTCCTGTATAGGACTTTATATGCTGTTTTGGGGCTCAGGGGCAGAGGGCCGAGGGAGACAGATCAGGTGAGTCTTCTGTGACAGAGAAGACAGGTGTCTAGTGAACAACAAGTTCTAAAAAATCTTTGCTGAAACTCAAGAGATCTGTCTTTGGTGCTATTCAAAAAAAAAAAAGAAAGAAAGAACCCTACACAAATAAAACACATAATAAAAATAATTGATAGGAGTAAATAGTAAGTGTTTCACCATAAAAGTTATAACTATCTCAGGAACTACAGATGATAATTAGTTAGATTCAGCCTTCCCACAACGTGTGAGTTTTTACACACACACACACGCTCATGTATACTACACACATATTTCAAAACATCATACTGTACATGATACATGCATGAAATTTAATGTCAATTTAAAAACAATGAAAGTTAATAAAATAATTGACAGAAACTTCTTGACAAACAAAAAGTTAAATGTAGGAGGAAACATGAAAAATTCCTTTTTGTTTTCTGAAAGAGGAGTGGGACTTTGTTAAAAAGGAATAGATAATGAGCAAAGCAGATGGCATAATTATTAACTACAGAAAAGCAGCAGAATTGTGATAGATAAAAATATAGAAAATTACTTCATTCAACATGAGACATTCAATCATAAAATATAAAAGCAAACCTGATTTAATAAAGAATTATGGTACAAAAATATTGGGAAGATGGGATTTGGGGTAACATTTGGCATAGATAAATTCTTAACTACAAGAAAGAACGTTTGGTGACACACTGAATTTCATATGCCCGCCCCCCCCCCAAAAAAGTTAGCATGTGTGCATATTATTGAGAACAACCGGCCAAAAGAATCAAATTTGCTGCCTCTGGGTGGGAATCAGGAAGGCTGGAGAAGACAACTAATAGTATTTTTTGTATGGTGTACCTGGTGCTTTTAAAAACCTGTACTTGCATTATGTAACAAATCAACTTTCCACAAAATAGCCTATTCTTCTTGTTGGGTATTTATGTATGTATTTCACATAGGCTGCATGATTCAAGAATTGTAGGATATAGATTGAGGAAAAAAGCTGAACAGAAGCATCTGCTAAGGATTTTGACACTCTAGTAGTAGAAGGGAAATTATTGAAGGCCTTTAGAGAAGATAGTGGCCATGCAATTTATATTTTAGATTCTGCAGTTTTGTTTGTTTTAAATTATGGGTGCACTCACTTGCTTTGGTTTATCTCCCCACCATGGAATCCCTTGTTTCAGTGTCTTTTACCAGCTCATTATGCTATTCTTCATGTAAACTTTAATACAAAATGCTCTCACTATTTTTTTCTTTTTTCATTCCAAGCCTTTTAGGAAATAACTTCATCCACACTCGGAACACCGAGCAATGGCCATGCTGCCCAGTGACCAGTGACATCTCTCATCCCGACCTCTCTCCTAGGTTCAAAAATCACACCCAACATCTACTTAGCATCTTGACTTGGATGTCTCCACAAAGGAACTTGTGATATTCAAGCCACCTCCAAGTTTCCCTCAAGTGTGTTCTGTTCTTACTGAATGGCACCCCACCACATGGCATTTCAAAGCCCAAACTGGGAGCTTCCTCTGGCGATCATTTCCTCTTTCTCCCCATCATTAATCAATCACCTAGACCTGCTAATTTTCTCTTTTAAACATGTCTTTAGTAGATCTATTTTATCATTTTCTATCTTTGCCTTATTTTACTTTTCTACATTTATTTCGATATTCTTATTATTATTTATATGTCTCTTGTATGATGTTTTACTAAATGAGTGGTCCCGGGCTGAATTGTCAGAGTGTATTACGTTCATGGAAATATTCCAAGTTTTTGGCATACTTCACATAGCTAGTATCAGTCTATTCTCAACTAGTTTGACTGAAATTAAAATATGGCAGAACAAAGAACAAATGTTCTTGGAAAGCTTGTCACTTTCACTCTGCGACTTCTCTTGCATGTAACATACTCCCCGAGAACTGAGAAGTGAAATTCATACTAGTAGGAAGATGAAAAGACAGCTCAAAGGAGGGGAAAAAATCAATGGGAAAAAAATCAATGTGAAAGTTGTAAAAGCTATACCAATTAGCTCTCTAATATATGGCCTTTTGAAGTGCCAAAGAGCATTTTTAAGTGCTGCTTTTTATTTTTATTCGAATAGACTCACTGCTAATGGTACAGAAGCAATCATGTGAAACTAAAAAAAAAAAAAAAAAAAATGACTAAACCCCAAAAAGAACCTTCAAAAGCTAAGGTAGTATTTATAGTCCATACGACGGATCTTTTATATTCACGCCTTGTTTTCTTGCTTCCTCTGTGCCACCTTTCAAAATTTGTGACTATATGTAATCTCAAATCTTTTGAATTGAGCAAAAGAACAGAAGATAAGCTGTGACTTATAACTTTTCATGACATTTTAGAATATGTTCATATTCTTTTACTCAAACACATTATCATTAAGGAGTTTAAATTCACAAAAAGAGGAGTTTGGGTCATAGAAATAATGAGAATGAACTTTCATTTCATAAAACAGTCTCGTTGGGTTCTCCAATTTTTGATGCAAAGTACAATAAAAATATTGAAGGCTATAGCATTCCTTATTCACTGTAAGCTTTTTATAGCCTCAATTAAACGCTTACAAAGATGAGAAAGATGAAACATTGAAATTGAGAATATAAATCATAGTTTTTAAGTACTAAAAACTGTTATTTATATAGTCCTTGTAACCCAATAAGTTCTAGCATTTACTATTTTGTCAATGCCTCTGATCCTTACAGCTGTACTATAAGGCAGAAACTATGATTGTCTTCATTTATAAATGAATAAACAGAGTCAGAGGAAGAATTACAAGTTTTCCCAGCATTCCATGGGGAAGTGGTTGAGGACTGTTTTATGTCTGTGCTTTTAAATCTGTGCTCTTTTAATGCGTTGTAAAACATCTTCTGATGCTAAAAGTTGTAGGCCCTGTCATATGCAGGATGGGATCATTAAAATGGCATGCTAACAACAAACTCTCAATAATAGCCCCTGTAACTCAAGAGTCCCATATGCCGGAGGTGGTGGGTGCAAACTCAGGCCCGGCCAAAAACTGAAAAGGAAAATAAATAAATAAATCTTAAAAAAAAAAAAAAAAAAGACATGATAGTGAAAATAATAGAAATGATTTCAATAAAAAAATCTGTTTTCCTTTACTCATTCTTATACAAATAAATAAATAAATGGCAGGTAGGGAACACATATTCAATAAATGTCTATTAAAGGATGAATTAAGGCAGCCTCATTGAGGTGTCATAAAGTAAAAAGATAACTTTGTCATTCTCCACATTTCTACCACTGTTTCTGAAACTGAATAGAAGTATAGGTTACCTATAGCTAAACGCAAATCAAATTTCCAGCCAATATCTCATAAGAAATGATACAAGTGCAGGCTCGGCACCCATAGCTCAGTGGTAAGGGCGCCAGCCACAAGCACCGGGTCTGGTGGGTTCAAACTTGGCCTAGGTTTGCTAAACAACAATGACAACAATAACAAAAAAATAGCTGGGTGTTGTGGTGGGTGCCTGTAGTCTCAGCTACTTGGGAGGCTGAAAAAAATTAAAAAAATAATTATACAAGTGAGAAAAGGGTGGAGTGAATTGTTAAGGTGGAATGTAAGGTGTAATAAGAAAGTGCCAAAATACATGAGACAAAAACTCAGAGAATTGGAAGACAAAATAGGCAAAAAAAAATATTATAGTTGACCTTCATCACCCCATTCTTAGGAATATTTGAATAATGGCAGAAAAACAGTAAGGTATAGATGAGCAGCTGAATAGCACTATCAGACAAGTTTATTTAATTTAAATTTAAACAATATTCCAATGATAATAAAACACAAACTTTTTTTAAGTTCATATAGAACATTCACCAAGATAGACCATATTTTCAATTGTAAACACATCTTAATAAACTTAAAAGAAGTCATTCCACATGTGTTCTCAACCTGAGTGATACTAAACTAGAAATTAATAGCAGAAACGTAGCTGGAAAGTCTTCAAATATTAAGAAATCAAGCAAAGTGCTTCTAAAGACATGAATAATTTAGGGAGTCTCAAGAAAAATAAAAATATTTCTGAATGAAAGAAAAGTGAAAATAAACAAAAATGTGAGGAATTCCACAAAATTCCATAGCATTAAAAATTCATGGCACTAAATGCATATATTAGCAAAGGCAAGTAAATTATATATAAAATCAATAATTAAACTGAGGGGTTGGGGGTAGGGTCAGGGGAAGGGTCCCTAAGAATGAGGTGGAGCCAGGCCAGGGCTTGGGAAGACTTTATTCTGTGGAGTAAGAAAAGGCAGAGTGGCCTCTGACCAGGAGCCAGCTCAACTTTTACACAGTTGTAAGAGGCTTTTATTATCCCTTATCAGTAGGTTGAATACAGGGGGGGTTCCCAGAGGGAGTCATCCCTTCTGCAGAGGGACTAACTTTTGCATTCAAGGCAAATCTCCGAGTTACTTCTTTAATTGGCTGCCATCTGGGGCTAGTAAAAGTTACTGTTCTGTTGTTTCCCAGGAACACTGATCTTAAAGCATCCCGGTGGGCAGGGAGTTGCTATGCCCATGCAGTTTGAGTCCTGGCCTCCCTTTTCTCACTAGCTGTTTCCCAAAATGGCTACAGGGTCCTGAAGTTTCCTTTCCCACATATGCAAGGGACCATCTTAGGGAACTAGAAAAAGATGAACTACTTATGCATAAATCAAGTAGAATAAAATAAGTAATTAAATTGGAGTAAAAAAATCAGTAAAGTTGAAATCAGGGAAACAATTCAAAGAGATTGGGAGGTGCCTGTGGCTCAAAGGAGTAGGGCACCAGTCCCATATAGCAGAGGTGGTGGGTTCAAACCTAGCCCCGGCCAAAAAAAAAAAAAGGCATACAAAGAAATTGGGAGGAGAGAACGAGCATACAATGGGGTTCTCTGAGAAATTCGGCAACATTGGTAACAGAATCTGAGACACACAGAAAATAAGGATTTAACAATATCGGAAAAGATGTAGTCATGACCCCTGGTCCCACAATAGGGAAGGATAATAAGGGAATACCATGTACAACACCAGGCCCACCCACTTGACAGCGTAGATGAACCAGACCAAATCCTTGAAACAAAGTACCGTAATTCACACAAGGAGAAAGAGATGTGTACAGCCCTACATTTCTTGACAAAAAATGATAATGACTAAACTTCAAAGAAAGAAAGCACCAGGCCTAGAAAGTTTCACTTCTGCCTTATATTCAGAAAGATACTATTCATTTATTCCAAGCAGTACAATATGCACAGGTCAGTAAGAAGAATATGTTTACAGGGAGAAATCTGACAAATTCTGGATGAGATGAAGATTACTAGAAATAAGATATGTTGATAGTTTTTTTGTTTTTCTTTTTTCATTTTTGAGACAGAGCTGCAAGCTGTCGCCCTGGATAGAGTGCTGTAGCATCACAGCTCACAGCAACCTCCAACTCCTGGGCTCAAGGGATTCTCCTGCATCCACTTCCCGAGTGGCTGGGACTACAGGTGCCCGCCACAACGCCCAGCTATTTTGGGGTTGTAGCCATCTTTGTTGATCAGCGGCCAGGGCTGGATTCGAACCTGCCAGTGCAGATGTATGTGGCTGGTGCCTTAGCCCGTTGAGCCACAGGCCCCAAGCCAATATGTTGATAGTTTGTGGCTTTGATAAGATATAATGAAAATGGGAAAATAATTCTATGATTTTCCTTTCAAAAACCTATAATCCCTGGCTGATTGTGAGGAAAAGACCAAGCAGATATTAACTGAGAAAGATTCTATAGTATATTTTAAAATTATCAAGAGCAAGAAATCTCAGACAAGCCATCAGGTGAAGAGGAGTCTGAGGAGACAGGATAATCAAATACCACACTCTAGGCTCTGGGAGAAACAAAGGTCATGCAAATAAAGTATGGGAGTATGTCAGCCAATAATATTTTGGGGTTTTAAAATTAAATCATAGCTGTGTACATTAATGCAATTTTGGGGTACAATGTGCTGGTTTTATATACAATTTGAAATACTTTCAACAAACTGGTTAACATGGCCTTCAGCTCATTTCTTAGTTATTGTGTTAAGACATTTATACTCTAACTTAGTAGATTTAACATGTTCCCTTGTAAAATCATTAGTGGTTCATTAATTGGGACAAACGTATTATTCTTTTTTAAAAAATAATTTTATTAAATCATAATTGTGTACATTGGTGCAATCATGGGGCACGATGTACTTACTTCATATACAATCAGATATATTTTGATAGTACTATTAGACATAGCCTTCATGGCATTTTCTTAATCACTACATGAAGACATAGATATTCTACATTGAATAAGTTTCACCAGTACCCTGCTAAGATGCACTGTAGGTGTGATCCCACTAAATGTCCTCCCTCCACCCAGGCTCCTCCCTCCTCTCCCCTCCCTTTCCCTTTTCCCTGTATTCTTGTGCTATAATTGGGTTTTAGCCTTCATATGAAAGCTATAAATTAGCTTCATTTTGGGGCTGAGTACATTGGATACTTTTCTTCCATTCTTGAGATACTTTGCTAAGAAGAATATGTTCCAGCTCCATCCATGTAAACACAAAAGAGGTAAAGTCTCCATCTTTCTTTAAGGCTGCATAGTATTCCATGGTATACATGTACCACAGTTTATTAATCC
>CAUYON010011661.1:0-48583 GCA_963573935.1 Arctocebus calabarensis
CCTGGATAGAGTGCAGTAGCATCACAGCTCACAGCTCACAGCAACCCCCAATTCCTGAGCTCAAGCGAGTCTCCTGCCTCTGCCTCCCAAGTAGCTGGGACTACAGGCGCCCACCACAACGCCCAGCCATTTTTTGGTTGCAGCCGTCATTGTTGTTTGGCAGGCCTGGGCTGGATTCGAACCCACCAGCTCAGGTGTACGTGGCTGGCACCTTAGCCCATTGAGCCACAGGCACCGAGTCCACCCGATTATTTTTTGTTGTAGTTGTCATTGTTTAGCTGGCCCTGGCCGGGTTTGAACCCACCAACGTCGGTGCATGTGGCCAGTGCTGTAATCACTGTGCTACCTCTGAAAGATAATTTTTTTAAAAAGAAATAGCTTGACTCTCATATACATATAAGATGAACACATGTTAAACATTGTATTTAGGGCGGTACCTGTGGCTCAAAGGAGTAGGGCGCCAGCCCCATATACTGGAGGTGGCGGGTTCAAATCCGACCCCAGCCAAAAACTGCAAAACAAACCCCAAACAAAACATTGTATTTAACTCACTATTAAGGACAGAACCAGGCAGAGGTTAGAACAGCGGTTCTCAACTTGTGGGTCGAGACCCATAGGAACTGTATTAAAGGGCCGAGGCATTAGGAAGGCATTGAGAACCAGTCACTGGGTTAGAATCAGTTCAAAGGCGAAGACAAAGCAGTGGACATTGTGTGGAGTACAGGAGTGTTGAAATAATTTACAAATAAATGTGAAATTAGCTTTTTCTATTGGGAGAGGAAGTCAATTTAACCTCCCCTGGGCAATTTATTTGCAGGATTATAGACATGTATCAGCAGGAATCGTTGCTCCCTGTCTTCAGAGTTGTTAACTAGGCAATGAAAGGCTGGAATGGAATTATAATCCAGGGTGGCACCTGTGGCTCAAAGGAGTAGGGCGCAAGCCCCATATACTGGAGATGGTGAGTTCAAACCTGGCCCTGGCCAAAAAGTGAAAAAACAAACAAACAAACAAAACAGAATTATAATCCAGAAGGGTGTGTTCTAATCAAAACAACAAATAGTTTTCCATTAGAAGCATCTCATACTTTTTTTTTCTTAGTGCAAATATCCTTAGGGTGCTCAGACTTTTTGAGCTGTGGGGCCACAGAAGGGGGACTTTAGAAGAACTGGAGATGTCAGGGAAGGCTTCCTGGAGGAGAGGGGAAGACAAGGTATGAGAGAGACGTCTAGTAGAGACCACCAGCTGTCCCAAAGAATAATTCTCCCATTTGTTAAAATAGTTAATTGGGAAAAAAAAAAAAGATCCCTTTATCACGGGGCGGTGCCTATGGCTCAAAGGAGTAGGGTGCTGGCCCCATATGCTGGAGGTGGTGGGTTCAAATCTAGCTCCAGCTAAAAAAAAAAAAAATTAATTGGGTTGGGCACAGTGGCTCACACCAGTAATCCTAGCACTCTGGGAGGCCAAGCACTTGGGAAGCTGAGGGAGGCTGAGGGAAGAGGATCGCTTAAGCTGAAGAGATAGCACTCTACCCAGGGCAATAGAGACTCTGCCTCAAAAAATAATAATAATAAAACAAAAATAAATAAATAAAATAATTGGGAGGCCATTAGGCTGAGGTTGTTCTAGGATGCCAAGTTTTGTTTTTTTTTTTGAGACAGAGACTCGAGCTGTCACACTGGGTAGAGTGCTGTGCTGTCACAGCTCACAGCAACCTCAAACTCTTGGGCTTAAGCGATTCTCTTGCCTCAGCCTCCCATGCAGCTGGGACTACAGGCACTTGCCACAATGCCTGGCTATTTTTTGATTGTAGTGAGAGAGGATACCCAAGAAGGGTGAGGTCTGGGAGAACAGGTCTTGTCAAGGAAAGCACAAGGATACACTTGCAGGGTCCTCTCCAGGGTGACTCAGCCCTTAGGAATTTGTAACTTCCTGGAACTTGGAAATTTCCAAGTTCTGTGAAATCCTGTAGTTCTGTGGGGGCTGGACTAGCATCTCCCACTTGATTCAAACTGGCCAATAAGAAGGATACCTGTGGGGTAGAACTTCTTGACTGTCGATAAAAAGAGACAGATCAAGCTAGATGGAGAGTGTGGCCATTTAGAATTCGTCTATGCCATAAGCTCCCAGCTGGTGAATAAAGCCCTTCCAATTATAAGTGTGGTGTTTGGGTGCTCTTTCTGTACGTTGGGCCTTGTCTTCCTGCAACAACTGTAGGCCTTATGTGACATCTTATGACCTCAGAATTGCAGTGGCAGGAAGCCACCCTTTGGTTGCTCCACATACCTTGGCTAATACTGAGAGAGGATACCTGGAAAAAGTGAGGTCTAACAGAAAAGAGGTCTTCTCAAGGAGACACCAGGGTTATACCTGCAAGGTCCTCCCCATGATGACTCAGCTCTTAGGAAATTGTGGAAACTTAACTTCCTGGCACCTGGAAACATTTGCTTCCACTTCTGTAAAAACCTCTGAACCTAATTCTCCAGCTTGATTCAAACTGACCAATGAGAAAGGTACTCATGGGCGGGAGTTAAACAGGAGAAGACAGGCCTAGTCAGGCAGCATGACCATTTTGGTCTGCCGTCACTCCACCAGGTGAAATAAAGCCTTTGTCTTTTAAAGATGGTGTTTGGGCCATTGGGCCTCGTCTTCCTGCAACAATACCAACTCTTGTAGTGCTAATGTGGACAGAGTAGGAAGCAGACCAGGGCAGCACCCAAAACAGTCCATCTTGACTAAGTGATAAAATGATGGATTGAACAGAAATGTTTTATCCTTGTATTAAAAAATAGAAATAAAGTAGTCTTAGAAAGGACTAAGGCACTTGCTTTTACTTTGAAATCATAGGCATAAAACTGATTGTCCATGAATGCTTTTCACCTAGATACATATTTATTAAAATAAGATTTTCTATATATTTCCATAAGTGTATTTATATTAGGCTATGTTAAACTAGGAAACAAAATCATGGAAATAAATGTGTATTTGAAACAGAAAATTAAAAACCAATAGATTCTTTTTTGCAGCTTTATTGAGGTAAAAATTACCAAAATATATATGTAGATATATATTTAAGTTGTGCATTCTAATGATTTGATATATGTATAAATTATGAAATTATCATAAGTGAGTTAACACATCCATCACCTGGCGTAATTACTATCCGTCAGAACATCCCTTAGGATTTGTGATAGCACTAGAGAAAGCACAGGCCTTGGAGCCAGCTAGACCTGGGCACGAATCCTGACTTCTGCCTTCATATGGGGAAGTTGAAGCTTAGAAAGCTCAGAGTAACTGTTCCAATTTATAAGTCTAGTAAAGAGCAAAACAGTTAGAGCCAAGTCTAGCTAATTCCACAGAACAAACCCGTAAATAATATTTGGCATCCCCTATAGTAGGCTGAAAAGTGTGAATAGCTAGTTTCAAAACATCTTGTTTGATCATACATTTAGAATTTCTTCATAGCATTTCAGGTGAATTAGTCATGTAAGCTAGACAGAACAATGCTATTTCCTTTTGTAGATTTTTAGAATCCCCGAGATATCTTGAGAGAACATTCAGTTACCTACATAATGTAATAATGTATATCCTCTTAAACACAGATTTCAGTTTGTGAAAACCAGTTTCATACCAACAGGCTCCACAGAAGCCCTTTCTAATAATAAAAATAAAGTTTATTTGAGTATCCACAACAGAACTACTTCTTGTACCACCTGGGTAGCTGCTGGGATTTGAACAATGTGTGATGGCTCAGCCACATTGGCAGGAGACCTTTTGAAAAAATATCATGTAAACAAATTAATAATTAACATATTAATGTCCCATAAGAAGATAGCACAAGGTCATTTATATCTTGTATAATGGATTTCTGTTTAAATTTCTTTAACAGGAGAGATGTAATCTCACAAAGTAGAGTCTTACAACGTTACCAATTAATAATCATAGGCTCAATGCCCATAGCACGATGGTTATGGCACCAGCCACATATACCAAGTCTGGTGGGTTCAAATCCGGCCTGGACCAGCTAAACAATGACAACTGCAGCATATATATATATATATGTGCAGGTGTTGTGGCAGGCACCTGTAGCCCCAGCTACTTGGGAGACTGAGGCAAGAGAATCTCTTGAGCCCAATTATCTGAGATTGTTGTGAGCTGTGACACCACGGCACTCTACCAAGGGTGACATAGTGAGACTCAGTCTCAAATAATAATAGTGATGATGATGATTGAAGTTGACATTCATCAAAATGTAGATTATAACCTAGGCACTGGTTATATGTTCATCTCCACAATAATACTATAAACTAGGTACTGTTATTATCCTCTCATCTCCACAATAATACTATAAACTAGGTACTGTTATTATCCTTTTTTTATGGATATAAAATATGGGCCTGAAGGAAGTAGCAGAACCAGCATAACAGGCATAAAGCCCATCTACTTAACCCCTACTCTACAGTAACTCTACATGCTTCAAATCATTTTCAATTAATGAAAAATTATTTAACAATGTCACCATTAAAATCTATATAAGATTATATGTTGTCTACAAAAATAAGAAATTCTAGTGATAAAATACTTCATAAAATAAATGAAAGTATTTTCAGACATTTTGATTCACGAATGAAATGTATATCTAAACATTTCTAATATTATATTCAGTAGCTAGTGTAAAGAGTTTAGATTCCATAATTTTGTAAATCCTTTGTGAAGTAGAAGGAAGAGGAGAGTGGAGAAATAAGAAATGCCATTATTAGACCTAATTACCTGCTTCATGGTAACAAGAATGATAAAATTAAGGGCTCTGGATTTATTAATCCCCCCCAAACCATTCTTTGATTAAACTTAAGGGTAAAACTACCACAACTCTTGACTGTTAGGAAAAAAAGGACAAAGGCAAGTTTCTAAAAGTTGTGCGTAGGCCACTAAGAAATTCTGAAGCAAGAGCCATAAAGTGGATTGGGTTGATCCTTGCAAATCTAAAATCAGAAACCAAGTGGAATCAATTCAAAATGGTGTTATGGCAGAAATTATTTCCAGGTGGTATTCTGAAAATTGTAATAATTAATACTGAAATTAATGAACAGAGGCAGACTCCTAAGAATTAAGACTAAAGGCAGAATGGGTCAGAAATTGACTAAAGGTCACATAAGTAGAAGCCAATACAACCACCTGGCTGAGATTTTTTCTAAACCATCAGCAGAGGGGAATCCATGTGACCTCAAAACTCTACAAGTGGGAGGAGGGGGGAGACTCTACAAGCAGGGGGAGGGGAGGGGACTCTACAAGCGGTGGTTTTCAACTTAAGACCTCAAGTTCATGGAGGTTGTGAAGGTTTAAAAGCAACATCTAAGTATGTGTTCTGTTCTTGGTGGTGTTGGCTGTCTTTTTAACAATAACCAATTCTTATTAACAGAAGACAGAACTTTGGAAAACTGGTAAGAAACAAGCTAAACTTCCAGAAGGCATTTCTCTAGCTACTGTCCTCAACTCTGGTAATAATCCCACAGGAAACTAACAGGATATGTATCTTAAAGCTGGAACTCAATAGTAACAAAATAATTAAGATCACCACAATACTTCCTAACATACATTGCTAAACTATATAGTTGACCCTTGAACAATGTGGGTCTGAACTGCACAGGTTCACTTATACGTATATTTTTTCCCACTTCTGTCAGCCCTGAGTTAGCAAGACCAACCACTTCCTAACTCTTCCTCCTCAGCCTACTCAACGTAAAGATGAGGATGAAAACCTTTATGACAGCCCACTTCCACTTAATGAATAGTGAATATATTTTCTCTTTCTTAACAATTTCTTAACATTTCCTTTTTCTCTTTGAGACAGAGTCTCAAGCGGTCACCCTTTATACAGTGCCATGGCACCACAGCTCACAGCAACCTCAAACTTTAGAGCTTAAGTGATTCTCTTGCCTCAACCTCCCAAGTAGCTGGAACTACAGGCACCTGCCACAACACCCAGCTATTTTTTTGTTGCAGTTGTCATTGTTGTTTTAGCTGCCCCAGGCTGGGTTCAAATTCGCCAACTTCCGTGTATGTGGCCAGCACCCCACCAAATGAGCTACAGGCGCCGCCACTTAACATTTCCTTTTATCTAACTTACTTTAGTGAAGGAAGGTACTGTTGTTTGAAGTTCGACTGTAGTTATTAGCCTGATATGAATTGGTGATAATCGTAAATAAAAGTTTACAAAGTTTTTGGACACACAAAAATAAAGTAAAATACTGAAAAGCAGCAAAGTGCAGTTGACACTGTCACTTTCTCATGTCACTAAGAGACACAATCTCAAGATACTGGAGAACATAGATTATCCATCAGCCTTGTGAAAATAACTGTATCTATTATATGGTCATGAAATTTATATCACAAAGTATATTTCGAATTATATTAGAAAATTATAAAAATGTCAGATTTACACTTCAACAATTAACTAGATCTCCACATTAATTATTAGCAACCAAAGGCCTGATGCCAGAAATGTATCCCAAACCATTTTCTCAAGATTATATCTATTCCTGGAATTGGAGAGGAAATGAAAATACTACAAAACACACAGTGCTCTCACTGAAAATAAATATTTTCATCTGGATGTAAGTGAATAGATAATCAAAGATTAACAAATTTTTTTATTCTAAACTAATAGAATAAACTCAATTAGCTTTACTTGAAAATACGTTATAAATAATTTCCTGGTGATTTGCTGCTCTAAACCAGTTGAATAAACACAATTAACATTAAAGTATATTTTAAATTCTTCACTACTTTTATAAACTGAGATATTATTAAATAAATGTTCAATCAACAAAATTTTGATAATTAGTTAAATCTAGAGAAACTTATTGACTGGGCTGGCATTATTTGGTTCCTGAATGTTGGCGTGTTTTCTGGCATTAGCCCTCCATCTATGAAGTATCTGAGCATTTCAATTTTGAGTCAAAAAAAAATGCTCTTGTGAAGTAGATTAATACTAACTTATTCAATGTGGCACATCTTCATGAGTTCCATTGAGATAAGGTCAAAATATAATTTTGTAAGTTTTGCATGACAAGAATGATGCTGAAGCTACATACGCAGGGAAAATATGAAAGAAGCAAATAATGTCGGCATATTGGGAAGAGCTGTAGATTTTCTACATCTGAGCTCTTCAACTTTTTTGCTGCTAGAGGTTCTTTTTAAACCTCAGTTTACTGAACTGCAAAATAGGTGTAAAAATACCTCACTAGTACAGCTATTGGGAGGATTTACAATAATATGTATATAACTCACTTAGTGTGATACTTAGCACACGATGAAAGCTGGAGAGAGCTCTGCTCTTGTTAGGGTTATTTATATCATTATTATCACTCTAAGTGCTTTGATGAAGAAACCAGAAATTTTGATGTATTTTTGTTTTCAATTCTTTATCTCTAAATTGAATTTTAATACCATCTTATTTTATTGATACCAAAGCTCTTTTATTCTCTCCAGTAAATAAGTATTGAATCTTTTTCCAGTTCTAAGTCTACTATTAATAATTTTATTTCTTCTAGACTTGCATTAAAGACTTTCTTTAAACTACTTATAATACTCTTTTATCATATGTTTTATACTATTGCTATGTATACATTTTAATAAATATTTTTGCATTTATTCATGAATGAAATTTTATTTTTCCCATTTACTAAAAAATAATTTTGGTCCTATGTCCCAAACACTCTACTAGGCTCTGGGGGTTCAGTGGAGACAAAAGGACTCCTGGTTTCTATATCCTTGGGCCTTGTAGTCCATGGCAAGATTTAGATGTTAGTGTCATGTACTGTGGAGAGGTTCTGGATAAAAGGAGTATATGTGATAGGTGCGGCTTTTTCTGATGATATTAAGTATGCAACAGATAAAAAAGAAATTATTGAAAAAAAAACCTTTAATGCTCTACTCTGGTAACAAATGAGGGGGATGAAACTGAAAAACACAACAGATAACATCATAAGGAATAGCAGAATTCTGCAATTTGCACAATGTAAAAAGAATTTGGAAAGGAATAAACAGGAACAAACAATTAAGGGATCACAATTCAGTGTATACTTGTTCCTCTAAATAAATGCCACTAGGTAGCATATTTACAGATGATGGCATGGTAAGGGTCGACTTGTCTGCCTTCCTATTGGAATTATTGTCCACCTTACAGCTCAGGACTCTTGAAATAGTTGATTCCTTCTAATCCTTTACCCCAACAACATACAACGAAGATAGATTTATTTTCTTTCTGCAATGAATGTTGCAGGCTCCCCTCCTTACGTCTTCCTTATGCTTCCTGAATTGTGGGTCATGCCTTCTTCACCTCTTGATCTTCCTTCCCATCATTACCTTTGCCCCTAATCTCTCTTCTCCCACTCCTCCCTGCTACCCATTTTCCCAAATTAAATTTTGATTATGGCATTTCCCCATTTTGATAAATTTTTATGGTTCTGAATTGCCAATAACATTGCATCTATTCATCTTTATTTTAAAAGCACATTTGTTTCAATCATACTAATTTTGCATGACCTCAGGACAATATGTGACATGAAATAAGAGGCCTCAAAAACCTTAAAAACTTAATCGACTTTGACAGAATTATACAGGGTATCCATAAAGTTCATGTACAATTTAAAATAATTGTCTATTTATGGCCATACTGTATTTGCCAACACAAGGGAGGTGATGCTCCAGTCTATTATGCATATCTAGGGAAAAAGGGTAAAGGACCATGAAAATTTACTTGTGTGCTCAACTTTTATCTCCTGTTGATAGTGACTATTGAAGACCTTGTACCTTTTTGTTTTAACAGGTTCTAGTGTTTCATTTTATAAGATAGATATAACTAATAGACTATATGATGGTCTTAGCATTATCCATAATAATGGATGTAAAGTAGCAGACCTCACATTCTCCAGATTTTCTTCATCTCACTAAGCTTATTCTTTGTATAGTTCTCTGCTAGTTCTTCTAAATTCTAAATGCTTTTGTTCCTTAATCCTCTTCTATTTATGTGCTCTTTTCTTAGGTGAACTATTCAGACATATGGCTTTAAATATAACCCATATGTTGTTATTTTACAATTATTTCTCAATTCTTAGACTCTTCTTAGGTAAGGATCTAAGTATTCGACTAGTTCCTATATATCTGAACGTCTAAAACACTTAACAAAATGAATGACTGTAAAACTGAACTTTTGATTCCCCACCAGAAATTCTTTCCCCTTCTACCCCTGTGAGATTATCTTTAGATCTTTTAACAATCCAAGGTCTTTCATGTCTTAATATCCTTTCACATTTTAGAATGCTATGCCAGCGACTCTCAGTTCTTAAAATTCAAGGTTAGTGTCAATGTCATCTTCTCAAAGAGGCCTTTCCTGATCACCTAATGACAGCCTGTCCGCAGATATTCTTCATCTCAGTTTGTTCCACACAATTCTTACAAGCTTTAAGTAATTCACATACTGGTTACTTATTGGTGTGCCTATTTTATCTGATTGTAAATGCCACAACAGAAGGGACTTCATCTTTCTTTTTCAAAAATCTAGGTCTAACAGTACATAGTAGTGTCTCTGGAAATATTTGTTAAATGAATAGAAGCAAAAGGAAAAAAGGTACTGGATGACCATAAGATGCCCTCGTAAATGAAGATTCCCTTACCAGCTACTGTTAGTGCTTCCATTTAGGAAATTTCAACATATGAAAGCAGAAAAGGTCATAATCTAATGTAATTGTTTTAATAAAAGATAGTAACTATATAATATTCACTTTAATCTAAGTGCTTTATGGATATTAATTCAACCCTCTCTATAAACAAGGAACAGCAAAAAATGTATGAATTTTCAAATAATGGAACCGATGAGGAAATTTATGTCTTGCTAAAAGGCACATATATAAAAGAGGAAAATCCCAAATTAGAATATAGATGGCCTCACTTTCAGAGTCTACATGCTAAACTGCAATAATTTACTCCAAGAATTTGACAAAATGCCTTTTATCTAGGCACCTCTTAGTATATAAATATGAGGCAATTTGCAAAAAAATTAAAGAAAGGTAAATCCTCAGAACTACACACACCTGTGGCACAAAGCGAAGTGTAACTGTTTTTTTATCCAGGGATGAGAAACAAGATTTGCCAGGATAAAGCATGAGCAAGTTTTTCTCTTACTGATTCCAGTGGAATTTTTTGGTCCAGTTCTTCCTAGTGAAAAAAAAAACACATTTAATCATTTTTAACATTTTTTTGCACAGTCATACATTCATCCATTAGTTATCTCTAAAAGCCATGTCAGCAAAAACTATCTTCAAAAAAAAATGACAAATTAAGAAAAGCTTATAAACTTGGCCTTAAGTATGAAAGTTAATGGTTAAAAGCAATTGTGTTTTATTAGCCAACATATTTTAAAGAATTTTAGAATTATTGATGCAACAAAAATTTCATTTAATTAAAACTTTAACATGAAGATTCAAAGAAAACCAGTAGATATTGAATTCAGTTCTTGGAATAGCACTTTACTAATTATTAAAAAAAAATTAAGAAAAACTCCTTTCTGTGTTACCGTTATATGATTTTCAAATATAATCTCTGTATCTTGTGTTTAATTTTTCCTGTTTTTCTTTAAAGAAAGGATTCCCTTTTAATAATGTTAATGAAAATAAGCAAAGCATGACTACTCTGGGAAGCTTAGCACATATATCCTGTATTTCCCCCCACCCTCTACCAAAAACACCACTGATGGTTATTTATATTATTCTGTGTGAGGTTATTTAGGGATTTTATTTTGTAAACTATTTTTGGCTTCCATTTTTAACATTATCAGGGATGCACTGCATTGTTGTAAGTACCTTATAAACAAGACAAAGTAGGACAAAACATGTGTATTAAAATTTTTATTCAGCTGCATAAATTTAAAACACCAAGAAAATAGCCCATTCGTGGGAAACTTAGTATTAGCAACATGTATACTTTCTCATACTCTCTTATCAAGAAAAGACATTTGTACTGGAAGAATGCCAAGCTGGATAGCATAAAATTATAAATATAGGCTAGGACATGGAAAGTAGCAGGAAAGTGACAACACAAGAGAGCTTGCTGGAAAATATCCAGTCATTTGATATGAAAAACAGTGATATACATGGCTGGATACTCTCTAGACAGCCATCATATATTCATGTAATTTATATTAATTCTTTCACATAAACAAGGCTTACGATGGCAATACTTTATAACAACTTGCTCTTAACATAGTGGGCACCAGATTTTTTAAATTTTTTTAATTATTATAAGTATATAACAGTTGTATATCTTTATAGGGTGCGGGTGATGTTTTGACACATGCATACAATGGGAATTAATCAAAGCAGGGTAATTCTGGTATCTTCCTTCTCAAACATTTAACAGTTTTTTGTGTTAGGAATATTCCAATTCCAGATTTGATGATATTTGTTGGTTTGCATACAGTCAGTCTATCATCAACCTATAATAATATTTGAAGTCATTATTCATTGTGAAAATAAAAATATGAATTTAAAACAACTGAACCAATTAGCAAAGGAAGAACTTCTTGTGATTTATTATAGGTAGTAGGCAGAATTATATGATTATCCACGATGACCCGTTACTTTGAATAATGCCTTCTTCATAAGTATGGATGAGACTTACACCTTTCTTCTAAAAAATTGCAAATGGCAGAGGTAACAGAATATCCTCACTGTGATGATGTTATGTTACATGGCACAGATAAAGGGATTTGGCAGATGTAATTAAGGTCCATAATAAACTCAATTTAAGTTAACTGAAGGGAAAATTATCCTAGGTTGGGCTTCATAAGCAGGTTTTCCTCTTAATACAGGGTCTAGAGCAGTGGTTCTTAACCTTCCGAATTTGTGACCCACAGGTTGAGAACTGCTGGTCTAGAGGGCAGACCCATAAAAAATCAGGGATATTATCATCTTGCTTGTGTCAAAGAAGAAAACAGCCATGTTGTACTGCCGATGGAGATGGGTGACCTCTAGGAGCTGAGTGCCTCAGTCCTCAAGCTGTAAGGAAGTAAATTCTGCCAACTCTCTGAATGAGCTTGAGAGAGGACCACAGCTGCAGAGAACCAAGCCCAAGATGACACCGATTTGAGCCATAAGAGACTCTGAGTAAAGGACCCTGAGAAGCAGCACTCACATTTTTGACCTCCAGAACTGGGTGATAATGGGCACTGTTTTATGTCACAATATTTGTGGTTATTTGTTACCCTTCTAATTAAGGGAGTAAAGACATCTGCAAATCCACTATTCCATAAAAGGAGTAAGAATGCCAAGAAAAAACAGTCCAAACCACCCCTTTCAGAACTTTGTAAATAGCCAAACATGCACTAATCGAGAGGGAAAAATTATTTGAGAAAAATGACTGAATCTTGGTAAGAAAAGATGCCTTTGTAGTGTCTTAACTTAAATTAATTACATCACCTTCTCTCTAGCTCTGAACTAGTCTTGAAAAACCAAGAGCTTTCCTATAAAAGCTGTGAAAACTGGCAGTATAGCAGCTACTACATAGCACATACCAGATTGAGAATGCTTTTGAGCTCAAAAGCCCCATTCCAAAAAACTATCATTATTTGAGCTGTCCAGCTGCTTCCTGGAAATCTCCACTCACAGGATTTATCTTCCTTTGTTCTGATTTAGAGTTCACTCAGTGTGAAAAGCTTCTTCCCAAGCTTTACAAAAAAATTTTTAAAAGTAGCTATTGTCTACCTGCTTAAAACAATGATAATATTGGAGCAAATAAGAGGCTTAAAAGTAAAAACAAAATAAAACTTAAAGAAAAACTTGTAGGATGAGATGCTCCTAGGGGAATATGAAAAACTGACATTTTCCTGGGAATGTAGAAGGTCATGAAAATATGCAGAGGTGTGTCCTTGCCTAGGACAGACCTACGAAGTCACTAATCTCTCAAATGTGGCTTAGCTTGAGGATCTGCACAAGTAGAAAGTGAAAGCTAAGGTAGAGTGGTAAACTATGGGAGCATCATTGAAAGTATGCTCCATCACTCATAAGGAGTCCCTTCACTCCATCATTCAGTGAAGCAAGATTCATCACTCATAAGGAGTCCTTTGAAGAAGGGAGGGAGAGTAACACCTTCAAGATATTTAAGTAAACTCTGTCTAAGCCAGCGGTTCTCAACCTGTGGGTCGCGACCCACAGGAACTGCATTAAAAGGTTGCAGCATGAGGAAGGTTGAGAACCACTGGTCTAAGTGTTAGCTGGATGGTAAAGCTAACAACTGAGAAGAGACTTTAGTGGATACACATGACAAATAATACACCTCACCAACACCAACAGCAACAACAAATAACAAAAACATAAAAACCAGAGAGACTGTGGGGAGAAGGAAAATATCTAATTTTCAGAGATGCCATGTTATTTAAAATGTACACTCTCCCACCAAATAATTATAAAATATACAAATAAACAGGATGTATGCACATTCATCTAAAAGAAATTAATCAGTAGAAACTGTCCCTGACAAATATCCAGATACCAGAGTTACTAAACAAAGTTTTTAAATCAGCTATTATAAATACATTGAAAGAACTAAAGGAAACCATGTCTGAAGAACAAAGGAAAGTATAAGAACAATGTCTCACAAAGAACTATCAATAAATAAATAGAAACTATGAGAAAAAAATCAAACCTGGAGTCATAAACTATAATAAATAAAAACATTCACTAGAGGGGCTCAATAACAGACTTGAGGTGGCAGGAAAATAATTAGTCAATTGAGGTTATGCAGATTAAGAAAAAGAAAAAGAGAAGCAAGATTCAAAGATTTGAGGAACACAAATGTGTGTGTGTATATATATATATATATATAAAATGAGAGTACCAGAAGAAAGATAAAAAGAAAAAAAAATTGAAGAAATAATGGCTAACTTTCTAGATTTGATTAAAAAATATATTAATCTACATATCAAGAAGCTTAAAAAGCCCCAATAGAATAAACTCAAAGATATTCACACTAAACATAGCATAATCATACTGTCCAAAAGAAAAAGACAAAAGGGAGACTCTTGAAAGCAGGAAAGAAAAGTGGCACATCACAAGTTATCCCCAGTAACAGTAATAGCTTTCTTATCAGAAGTCATGGAGGCCATAAATCCATAAGACAACATGGGAGGCAAACAAGCTGAATTCCTCATGGGCTTTCAAATCAGGGTAAGATGCCCAGTCAGGGTGGTGCCTGTGACTAAAAGGAGCAGGGCACCAGCCCCATATGACGGAGGTGGTGGGTTCAAACCCAGCCCTGGCCAAAAACTGCAAAAAATGAAAATAAATAAAAATAAAAAATAAATTAAAAATTTTAAAAAAGGATGCCCAGTCAGAGGAATATCTACGTGACTATGGGAAAATCAGCAGTGCAGGCAAGCTGGGACCATCAACTAGAGTCTTCGGCTAGAGAAGCTGAGATGTCTGTCTGAGGAGATGAGAATTGCTCTTCAACCCTTCTTTTCCAGTTGCACCATTATCTAGACACTTCAGGTGCTCCATTACCTTATGTCCTTGTTTATTCTTTACCCAACCTTCCTGGAGGCTGTAATCTCCCCTCTCTCAATCTTAACCTTGACTGCTAACTAATGACTGCTGTGCATTCTTGCACATCTAGTCTGTTATGTATCAAATAAAAACATTCCAGGAAGCGAAGCAGGACAGGTGCTGCACTGTAGTCATGCTGCCACTAGGCACATGAAACAGTGTATGCCTCTATAGGCTTTCGGTTTTATACACTAAATTTGGGGTAAGTTTTATGATTTCCTCAGTGCTGTCTCCCTTGCTGACCACTGTCCTAGGTTGGAGTCAGATGCCTAACACTCAAAGGGCTGAAATAAGACTGAAAAATTCTTTATGCAGCAAACTATTCTTTAAGAATGGAAAAACTAAGGGAATCATCACTAGAAGAAATTTTCTACAATTAATACTAAGGGGATTGGGTCTGTAGGGGTGGGAATTGCCCTATAGGGGTTGGGGGGTGGGAGAGAGGCTAGAAGCATTGTGCCCTGTCCACAAGTAGTTCCCCTCTGACCAGTGGGAATGAGGGCAAAAAGTCTCTCCAGCAGCTTGGGAGCCCTCCCGCTGTCAGAGATGTGGGGAAGGAAAAGTAAACTCCTCCACTTGCCCATCTGGCTGGTCTTCAAGTCTCTCTAGGGCTGTCTTCTGTTAACATCCATTCCTTCTTGTTCTGCTCTATAACTTCTTCCTATGGAATCTATTGTAGAGTTCTTACAGTATTCTCCACAGAATTACACTCATTCTATGATTATTTGCTTGTTTGGGGTTTTTTCTTTTGCATCTAAAACTTTTCCTTCTCCCTGAGACAATCTGACAACTGGAGTCTCTGGTCAGCCAGCTTGATATATTATGTATACATTTTTGGCACCCTCAGTAATGTCTAATGTGAATGAAAAAATAGCCCAAAAGATAGAAGAAAAGGGATTGTATAATGGCAATAGTTGTGTAAATCATTAAGTTAGTATTAACTAAAATTGAGTTTTATGTTATGTTAATTGTTATTCCCAGGGAATCATTAAAAAAATAATTTAAAGTAGTAAAGGAAATTATAAGAAATTAAGATGATGTACATAATTTAACCTAAAATAAAGCATTGATGGAGCAATAAACAAGAAAGATATAGGTAACCTAGTTAACCAAGTGTGTGCTGTTTCTGTAAAATATAACTTCCAGCCTACGATCCATGACCGCTAGTCCATGAATGATCCCACCATAAAACAAAGATCAGGATCCTCACCACAGAACCATGCACACCATAACGCCACAAACATCACAAGACTAACAGACGCCCACACCATTACAAGTAAAATCTGGTTTATGTAACAAACGAGGTAATCCACAACCAATGGACAGCATGCCCGGAGGTCTATGGGGAACCAGTGGGAATTCTTACAGATAAATGTAGGAGGAATTGGGATGAAAGTACTTATATTGGTGTATTGCCTTTGTGGCATCTCTCACGTTGTGAGGGGGACCCTTTTCCACCGTCCTACAAAAGTCTCTCTAATCCATACTTTACTCTTTTTCTTCACTTTAAATAAACTTTGCTTCTATTCTGTTATACTGGAGTCCCAGTTGCCTCTTTTTTATTACCCCAGTTTCTTGTTCTCCCTTTCACACAGCAGAACAGGTGAACAGAACCAGGTTCACTAAACAGTTTAGAGGCAAATTCTCACTTGTAACAGAAACAAAATTTATCTAATTGCATAGTTTTTGTTTTCAACCACCAAAACCAAAAAAACTAAACTGGGTGTGCCAGCTGAGAGCAGCAGACTTTTAAGTTCTCTAGGTTATAAACAGTATAGAGTGAAGAACATTATTAGGCATGAGAGTCTTGAATTTTGACTCTGGTCTATATCCTACTTATACTGCAGTCATTTTTAAGTGTCACTGAATTTTTAATGCTTGTTTGAGATTCAGTTCCTGGCTTCATGCTTGCAATCAACATATCTTAATCAAATCTCTCCTACAGATTTGAATTTACTGGCCATCTGGAATGCAAGAGCAGCTCAGAGACTTTTAACTTAATTGGGGTACAAGCCCTTTTATTTGGCCCAGGTGCTGTTTGGCAGCCCCAGTCCCACTGGTGCTGTCTGGGGCAAGCTTCCCTTCAGACCGCAGTCAGCAAAATGAGACATCAGGAAAAGTGCTGATGACTGGACCACTGCAACCAGAAACCATTTAATTAATATACAGGTTTAATGCATTTGGTAATTAAAATTTAATGCTTTTAAGATATACAATAGAAACAATTCCTCTTGCAAGCATTTAATCCATTGTGCTATTAAGAATGAAGTTGAAAAGGGAATTGAAATGGGGTTGTTCATCCTTTTTAAGCATTAATCATACTGCAGATCAGTACAACACTAACTTGTGCTTAGCTCTGGTTGATTGATTACTATTCTTGCTAAGTTTTGAGGCTTCTCTTTCTAGACACAGCTTTAAAAAAAAATCCCAGAAAGCCTGCATAGAGGGAGGCTATATTCCTCTAGGAATATAGATAATCAGGGAAATACTACAAGAAACTTAAATTATCCCTCAAACAAACAAACCCAAAATATGAAGATTTAAGCTAGCAGATGGACAGTAAACCAAACCCCATTTTCATCCTCCTGAGACTCTTAGATTTAAGTAATTTACCAAAGAGTTCATAATAGACCATTTGAAAAGATAATAATAATCCAGTATCCATTTAGTAACAGAGTCTAAAATCCAGTGGAATTTTGGTTCCTTGCTATATCCTGTCCCAAAACAAAAGAGCTTCCCTGGAAAGTTTCAGAAATCTTTTTATATGCACTGTTTAGAAGAAACAATTCACAATAGTAATTGAAAAAAATCCTGCAATATAACTAAAAACAATCAAAATGCTCCTCTTTTCCACTTGGAATAAATACTTTTTTACAAAGTGACACCCAGGAGGATCCTGCAGAGCTAATATTCCAAAAAAAAGTGTTTGGATAACCACTTGATTCTCTCTCTGACATTGGCTCACTCACTGAAACTATTAAAGTTTAAGTAAAGTACCATACTGCCTTATCAAAATTTAGTCATTGTATAAATATCTGCTCATATATAGCACCAAATCCATGTACAAAAGTTTTTGTAACAGCACTATATGTAATATCTCCAAATTATAAGCACTCCATTATCCTTCAACAGAATGAATAAATATGTATGCTGTAAGAACTTCAGTGGAACACAATGCACCAGTCCGTCCAATGAATGGAGCTAGATGTGGGTATATTAACAGTCCTGGCCCCTTGGGAGGCTTAGGCAGGGGGATTACTTGAGCCCAGGAGTTTGAGTCCAGCCTGGGCAATATAACAAAACCCTGTCTATTAAAAAAAATATGACTAATAACAACATGGACATACCAATTGAACATAATAGAAAATCAAAGAAAATTACACAGAAGAATACATGGTATATTATTCTATTTACTTAAAGTTTAAAAACAGTTATTATAGGTTGAATTGTGTCTTTCCCCCCAAGTTCATATGTTGAAGACCTAACTCCAGCCCAGCACCTTGACATGTCACCTTATTTGGAAATATTGGAACTGGCTCCATGAACCAACTTCAATGACACCTGTATTTTTTATAATCCTCTTTCTTAACTACTGGGCCTTTTGAGTTGTTTCTCAGAAATGGTGAATTTTCTCCAAGACCAAGAGTTGAGATTCTGAAGGCCCCTGAGCAGACTTCAAGACTCACCATCCATTGACAACCACCCAATGCACGAGCTTCTTGTCAATTTCACCGTGCCCTAACCCAGTTCACTGTAGCCCCTTGTAAGTTTTCCCTCCTTAAATAGCCTCAATGCTCCATTCATGAGGGAGGCAGGTTTAAAGCAGCTTATCCTGTTCTCTTGACAAAATGTCTTTCAAATTAAAAAAATTCTTTCTTCCTTGGCAATCCTTGTCTCATTTGGACCTTTGTGTGCTGAGCAACAGAAACTAGGCTTAAATCCCCTTGCAGTTTTGATAACAATAGGGTCATTATAGATGTAATTAAGTAAGATGGGGTGATACTGGATTAATGTGTGACCTTAGTCCAATTTGACTGGTGTTCTTACAAAAGGGGTAAATTTGGACATCAAACACACCATGTGAACAGGAGAGCAGAGATCAGGTTACTTCTACAAGCCAAAGATTGCTAGCAAACTATTCTAAGTGGAAAAAGGTATAAACCAAATTCTTCTTCATAGCCCTCAGAAGGGCTGATTTTGGACTTCTAGCCCCCAGAAATGGGAAACTATAACTTTTTGTTGCTTAAGCCACCAGTAGTGCAGAACTTCCATATGAAAGTTCTAACAAACTAATAAAACAGGCAAAAATCAATTCATGACAGTAAAAGTCAGGATAGTGCTATCTTCAGTAAGAATGGGGATGAGGGAGTAGGAATAGTGACTCATAGAGGGAAAATCTGGAAGGAGAGTGGTAGGGCACTTCTAGTGAGCCAACAATATCTTGATTCAGTAGTTACATGTGCCTGTCATTTTATGAAAGCTCAGCCAGCTGTACCCTTAGAGTCATACACTTTCCAGTATGTAGGTTACACATTAACAATTTTTTTAAAGTTTACCAATGAATGAACACAGTCCTACTCTTGAAAAACTTTCAGTCTAGTGCCTGGTACCCATCCATAGGATCCAGGCAGCAAAGGTGAGCAAGCACAGCTGCATCTGTATATCCAGCCACTCCCCATCACTGGCATTCCCACCTGAGCTGAGCCTCCTGTTAGACCTATAGAGGCATTAGATTCTCATACTAGCAGAGACCCTACTGCTAACTGCACATTGAAGGGATTTAAGTTGCCTCTCCTTATGAGTATCTAATGTCTGATGATCTGAGGTAGAGCTGAGGTGGTGATGCTAGCACTGGGGAGCAGTTCCAAATACAGATTATCCTTAGGAGATAGGTTTGACTGCACAGAGACCATAATGAATCAATTGCTTGCAGACTCATATCAAAACCATCCTCCCCTCCTCTCATTCACGGAAAAATTGTCTTCCAAGAAACTGGAGCCAATAAAGCTTGGGACCACAGGTCTAAGAAAAGATGCAGAAAAAACAAGGTGAAATTACAATAGCAAAATAAATTCTTATAAAGAGATCAGTGCAAATGCAATAGAAACACACAGCCATGTATATATGCGAGTGTGTGATGGAGGTACTGAGGTGTGAGGAGAATGAATTTTCCAGTGGAATTTACTGACAGAAAGCTAAGACTTGATGAATACAAACTACTGAAATGAAGAAATGGATGATATGTTCAAGTCAGAGCAAACAGCCTGTATGAAAGTAAGAAAAAAGTAAAAATAACGGAGAACATGACCAGTTAAGGAACTAAAAGTTGCTTCTTTGGCTGCCATGCAGAGTGTAAGGTGAGAAGTGTAGAAAGAGGACGTGAGAGAAATGAGCAACAGCTGGAAAATGGGGAGCTTTGGAAGAAGCCAGAAGCACTGGAGATAGGACTATAACTTAATTTAAAATGAACATTTTGTTCCTTCCAGGTATTTTTTTTAATTTTTGGAATTAGGATTTTTGGAAAACGATTCTTTGTTGAAGCTAATCATAGAGATCACATTTTAACCAAGAAAACTAGTACCAAAGATAGGCTGTGTATGGTATGCTTCTGAAGAGAAATAAACTTTTACCTAAAAAGGAACTTAACAGTCAGTTTTAACAGCACCTGCTTTTCAGACCTTGTTCTCTAACCTACCAGCTCTGTGACCCTATATAAATCACTTTGTCTCTCTAGGCACCCATTTCCAATCTGTGATTTGAAGAAAATAGAAGCACCTTTTTCCTAGGGTGGTTGAAAAAATTAAATGTAATATACCAGTAAAATACTTGCACTAGTTTTCCTATTGTTACCATAAAAGATTACCACAAATTTAATAGTTTAAAAGGTAAAAAAATTTGTATCTTACAGTTCTCCAAGTCCAAAAGTCTGATGAGCATCTTCTTCAACAAAAAGTAAGGTGTTGGCAGGAGTACCTTCCTTTACGGAGACTCTAGGGAAGACTCCATTTCCCTGCCCTTTCTACATTCTAAAGGCCACCACATTCCTTGGTTTCCTCCAACTTCAAAGCCAGCAACACCAGAGACTCAAGTCCTTCTCACACTACCATCTATCTAATCCTCTGGGGAAGGTGCAGTGACTCATTTTTACTGGTTAGGCTGGGATAATTTCCAGTTCAAATCCTTAAACTGAATCACATGTGCAAATCACCTGGCTAATTTGTAGTTCAAATCTTTAAACCAAATCACATGTGCAAAGACTCATTGGCCATTTGAAGTGACATAGTCACAAATTCTGAGGATTAGGGAAAGGGTGGCAGAGGTAAACTATTAGGGCATATTGTGGTAAACTATTCTTTTACCACAACACTGAATACAATACTCACAAAAATTGTCAGTTTATTTTTTTTTCTGTCTTTATTTTGAAAATCAAGTCATGGATTGGTATGAAAAATGCACTCCAATATATTTGAGGTTATCCTACAAAACCAAGACTTTTAATAATTGATAAAGCTACTTTTGGAAAAAAGAAAGCATCTCAAAACAGTAAACAACCTTTCAATTAATGGTGTTAAAGGGGAACAAAACATTATGCACCCAACAAGAATGTGCCTCAATTTATAAGAAAAACTCTAATAGACATGAGTAACTTGATTTCCTCCAACTCCATAGTAGTTGGAGACTTTAATACTCCTTTAGCAGTGTTGGATAGATCCTCCAAAAAGAAGCTAAGTAAAGAAATCTTAGATTTAAACTTAACCACTCAACAACTGGATTTAACAGACACATGCAGAACATTTCATGCTAAAAAATTTGAATACACATGCTTCTCATCAGCCATGGAACATACTCCAAAATCGATCACATCTTAGGTCACAAGTCAGTGACTTCAGTAAATTTAAAAGAATAGAAATTATTCCTTGCATCTTTTCTGACCATCATGGAATAAAAGTTGAACTCAATAACAACAGGAAGCTGCATACTCATACAAAAACATGGAGGCAAAATAACCTAATGCTGAAGGATAGCTATGAGATTAAGAAGGAAATTATGAGGCGGCACCTATGGCTCATTGACTAAGGTGTTGGCCCCATATACTGAAGGGGGTGGGTTCAAACCTGGCCTCGGCAGAACTGTAAAACAGAAAAATACCTGGGCGTTGTGGCAGGCACCAGTAGTCCAGGATACTCGGGAGTCTGAGGCTAAAGAATCACCTAAGCCCAGGAGTTGGAGGTTGCTGTCAGGTGTGCGATGCCATGGCACTCTACTGAGGGCAAAAAGTGAGACTCTGTCTCTACAAAAAAAAAAGGAAATTACCACATTTTGGAGCAAAATGACAATGAAGACTTGAATTATCAGAACCTCTGGGATACTGCAAGGGCAGTCCTAAAAGGGAATTTTATAGCACTGCAAGTCTTCCTCAAGAAAATGGAAAGAGAGGAAATAAACAACTTAATGGGACATTTTAAGCAACTAGAGAAGGAAGAACATTCCAACTCCAAACTGAGCAGAAGGAAAGAAACAACCAAAATTAGAGTAGAATTAAATGAAATTGAAAACAAAAGAATTATACAACAGATCAACAAATTTAAAAGTTGGTTTTTTGAATAGGTCAATAAAATAGAGAAATCTTTGGCTAACCTAGCCAGGCAAAAAAGACCAAAATCTCTAATTTCGTCAATCAGAAATGGTAAAGACGAAATAAAAACAGACCCCTTAGAAATTCAAAAAAACCTTAACAAATATTACAAGAAACTTTGCTCTCAGAAATATGAAAATCTGATGGAAATTGAACAATACTTGGAAGCACGCCACCTACCAAGACTTAGACACAATGCAGTGGAAACGTTGAATAGGCCTATATCAAGTTCTAAAATAGCATCAACTATAAAAACTCTCCCTAATAAGAAAATCCTGGGACCAGATGGCTTCATGTCAGAATTCTACCAAACCTTTAAAGAAGAACTAGTACCTATATTACTAAACCTCTTCCAAAATATAGAAAAAGAAGGAATACTACCCAACACATTCTATGAAGCAAACATCACCTTGATTCGTAAACCAAGGAGAGACCCAACAAGAAAAGAAAACTATAGATCAATATCACTAATGAATATTGATGCAAAAATATTTAATAAGATACTAACAAACAGAATCAAACAACACATCAAACAAATTATACAACATGACCAAGTGGGCTTTAACTCAGTGTCTCAAGGCTGGTTCAATACACATAAATCTATCAATGTAATTCAGGAAATAAACAAATTAAAAAACAAAGACCATATTATTCTCTCAATTGATGCAGAAAAGGTTTTGACAATATCCAGCATCCCTTCATGATCAGAACATTTAAAAAAACTGGTATAGAAGGGACATTTCTTGAACTGATAGAGGCCATCTACAGCAAACCCACAGCTAATATGGTATTGAATGGAGTTCAATTGAAACCATTTCCACTTAGATCAGGAACCAGGCAAGGTTGCCCATTGTCTCCATTGCTCTTCAACATAGTAATGAAAGTTTTAGCCATTGCAATCAGAGAAGAAAAGACAATCAAGTGTATCCACATAGGGTCAGAAGAGATCAAACGTTCACTGTTTGCAGATGATATGATTGTGTATCGGGAAAACACCTGGGATTCTATTACAAATCTTCTGGAAGTGATCAAGGAATACAGCAACGTCTCAGGCTACAAAATCAACACCCATAAATCTATAGCCTATACCAACAATAGCCAAACTGAAAATACAGTCAAGGACTCTATTCCTTTCACAGCAGTGCCGAAGAAGATGAAATATTTGGGAGTTTCCCTAACAAAGGGTGTGAAAGATCTCATAAGGAAAACTATGAAACTTTAAGAAAAGAAATAGCTGAAAATGTTAACAAATGGAAAAATATACCATGCTCATGGCTGGGAAGAATCAATATTGTTAAAATGTCTATACTACCCAAAGCAATATATAATTTTAATGCAATTCCTATCAAAGCTCCATTGTTATATTTTAAAGATCTCAAAAAAATAATACTTCATTTTATATGGAATCAGAAAAATCCTCGATTAGCCAAGACATTACTCAGAAATAAATAAAAAAAAAAGCAGAGGAATCATGTTACCAGACCTCAGACTGTACTATAAAGGAATAGTGATCAAAATAGCATGGTATTGGCACAAAAACAGAGAGATAGATCTTTGGAACAGAATAGAGAACCATGAGGTGAATCCAGTTACTTACTTTTACTTAATCTTTGACAAGCCAATTAAAAACATTCAATGTGGAAAAGACTCCCTATTTGGCAAATGGGGCTGGGTGAACTGGCTGGTGACCGGTAGAAGACTAAAACTGGACCCACACCTCTCACCCTTAACTCAGGTAGACGCTCAGTGGATTAAAGATTTGAACTTAAGACACGAAACTATCAAAATATTAGAAGAAAGTGCAAGGGAAACTCTTGAAGGAATTGGCTTGGGTGAATATTTTATGAGGAGGACTCCCCAGGCAATTGAAGCTGTATCAAAAATACACTACTGGGACCTGATCAAACTAAAAAGCTTCTGTACAGCCAAGAACATAGTAAGTATAGCAAGCAGACAGCCCTCAGAATGGGAGAAAATATTTGCAAGTTATGCCTCCAACAAAGGTTTAATAACCCAAATCCACAGAGAACTCAAATGTATTACCAAGAAAAGAACAAGTGACCCTAGCTCAAGGTGGGCAAAGGACTTGAAGAGAAACTTCTCTAAAGAAGACAGGTGCACAGCCTACTGACACGTGAAAAAATGTTCACCATCCTTAATCATCAGAGAAATGCAAATCAAAACTACTTTGAGATATCACCTAACTCCAGTAAGATTAGCCCACATGACAAAATCCCAAAACCAGAGATGTTGCCATGGATGTGGAGAAAAGGGAACACTTCTACACTGCTGGTATGAATGCACACTAATACATTCCTTTTGGAAGAATATTTGGAGAGTACTGAGAGATCTAAAAATAGACCTTCCATTTGACCCTATAATTCCTTTACTAGGTATATGCCCAGAAGACCAAAAATCACATTATAACAAAGACATGTGTACCAGAATGTTAATTGCAGCCCAATTCATAATTGCTAAGTCATGGAAGAAGCCCAAGTGCCCATTGACCCACAAATGGATTAATAAATTGTGTAAACATGTATATCATGGAATACTATGCAGCTGATGGAGAATTTAAAGAAAGATGGAGAATTTACCTCTTTCATGTTTACATGGATGGAGCTGAAACATATTCTTCTTAGCAAAGTATCTCAAGAATGGAAAAAAAGTATCCAATGTACTCAGCCCTACTATGAAGCTAATTTAAAGGTTTCATATGAAGGCTATAACCCAACTATAGCACAAGAATATGAGAAGGGAGGGAAGGTGGAAGTTGGGGTGGAGGGAGGGTAATTGGTGGGGCCACGCCTATGGTGCATCTTAGAAGGGTACAGGCTAAACTTACTAAATGCAGGATACAACTGTCTTCATACAATAACTAAGAAAATGCCATGAAGGGTATGTTAAACAGTTTGATGAAAACATTTCACATTGTATATGAAGCCAGCACATTGTACCCCTTGATTGCACTAATGTATGCAGCTATGATTTGATGATAAAAAAAAGACCTTAAAAACAAAACAACAACAACAAAAGACTTAAGATTTGAACACTGACAACTTTCTATAATCCTCATTATTAACAGCTGAGTTACCAGTTGTGCTTAGGCAGACTCCCTTTCTTCATTATAGCTGACTGCCAGCTTATTATGTGGCTAGAGAGTTCTGACTGCTCTATGGTGCCACCATCAGCTTTATATGCCTTGCAAATCTCTCGCATCCCTACTGCTCTGTACCCAGTCTTTGTAGCACAGCTACCTTGAATTTGATACAAGTCTGTAATAACTGATAAGGAGTTCTCTCAGTATTCATTCCCTTTTCTTCTCTTATGGAGGTGGATGATTTATAGTTGAAGTAAACCTTCTGTGCTTTTAGGGATTTCTACCTCAGTTATCTTATTCTATTTCTAGGCCGTGTATACTATCTAAACCACTCACCAAATTCTTGAGTAAGAGTTGAAGGGTGGGTGCAAGTTCACTCTGTGGCTTGAGCTCTTTGGAATTACAATCTATCATTAATCTATCATGCATAACTATATTCTGGTAAGTTACTCAGATAAAGTTTCATATAGTTTGTCATTTTTTTTTTCAATTTATGGAAGATTCTTCCTTTCTACTGTGCTATGTGAGATGAAAGGAACCATGGGTCTTCTGTGTTTTGTGAAAGACTTGTGATTTTCTGGAGGCTAGGTAATTTAGATTTCTTCATATATCTGAAGCTTTTTATGGGTTAAGAAGAAAACCTTATTTTGTAGCTTATTCAGTTTGCTTTAGCTGTTACAATGAGTCATGATCTCTTGTATTTTCTACCTGTACAATAAATCTTAGAACCAAAAATATGCCTCCTGGGAGAGACCTGTAACTTATCCATTCCAGTATTCTGTATCAAATTGAAGCATCAAATATCATATCATAGAAGGAACTGAGAGTTACCTTTAACATTAACCACAAACGCTATATAATTCTCATTTCTCTTTAAATGTCTATTATAGATATTTATTTACTGATCTTTTTCCTTGGTATATTTATATCTTTAAACATTATAATTAAGTCTTCACTTAACAGTGTCAATAGGTTCTTGAAAACACTACCATTAAACCAAATGACATATAATGAAACCAATTTTAGTCAAGGCTAAAATTGTTATAAATAAGAGTTAATTGCTATGGCATATTTCTGGTCACAAAACATCAAAAAACTTCTATGTAATCACCAAGACACTTCTAATATTAACATAGAAATGCATGTGAGCTATATACATTTATTTATGAAAGATTAATAAAAATAAATGAGATAATTATTCACTCAGTTGCTCCAGTTCAGTGTTGCATGTGTCTGAAGCCTATGCTGGCAGCCCAGGCACAAGTGGGAACCAAACCTGGACAGGACACCATCCCACTTCAGGGTATATGCACACACCCACTCACATTCACTCATTTAAATGAAGATCATTTAGACATTACAATGAATCTAACATGTGCATTTGGGGATATGGAAGGAAACTGAAGTACCTGGAGAAAACTCACACAGACAGGCAGAGAACATGCAAACTCCACACAAACACACACAGATACACATAGACACACAGCATTATTCAAATACCTGTTCCATCCGTGCTGGTCAGTATACTGTATGTCACTATGCAATGCTTTTTTTTTTTGAAAAATAATTTCCAATTCCCATAACTAGTAACCTTTCTTTGTTTCTCAATTCACAATCTTAGCCAAAGCTTGCTACAGCATATAATAATGTCTTCATTCTCTCCCTAGAGATATATTTTTAGCTCTGTACTTCTAGGACCATGAAACTCTAACTAATTAAACTATTATCTGAGTATTTGCATGTAATAGGACTGCTCATATTTTCATAGATGGTTTCCTTTCACTGTCAGATGTATAAATTTGTTTCTGGGCTGTATAAACCCTGTCACTGCCTCCTCACAATATCATGCTGCTGTGAGAATAAATATTTGTTTGATTTCCTATTGTTTTAGGGACATCTATAGAACTGTGTGTGGGCCTCAATTAGAGCATTTATTCTTCTATGCCTGTGTTAGAGTCACTTGGATGTGTGGTATGTTTCTCTTTACTATGATGGGAGTGGTTGGAGGTCAGAGACTGGCCTCCTATGGTTTTCCTTTCTATATTTCCCAAACAATCAACTGCTCCTGCCAAGCAAAGACAAGTTTGAAAACAATCATTAGCTCTACTAGCCAAGCTTTGTGCCTGACCCAGGGCTTGAAGAAAGGTGTATATCTCTAACTATTCTTCTGCCAAAGGGCATATCTCATAATTTATCCTCCTGAGGGTTTTGCCTTTTATTAAATTTCACAAAAGCACAGAAAACTTGAGTGGAATCCATTGCACATAGTAAGTGCTCAATATAAAAACATATTTTCTTTAGTTGGATTGAGTCCCAAGAAAGGCTTTAAATTTCACCTCTGCCTATTTGTTAGTAGTTCTTGCAGATCAAAAATACCATCAGGAGTCTTTTAAATTTGATTTTGTAAAGAATTCTTTCCATGAACACAAGTACCTCTGTTGTATTTCCACCCCACAGAGGATCTTGTGCCCTCCAGACATGCTAGAAAGGGCTAGAGACATAATACATGTATTCCTGTAGAGAAAGTTCTCATCATTAACTGTATACATATTCTTGAGTTTCTCAAGATCTGATGGAAATCAACAAAGAAGTCTCCCTCCTACTTATCCTTTCCCCCAGGTTCTATAAAATAGAAAATCTTCATAAAAGAACAGAAAAGGATATTTCCTTTATTTGCAGTACTAGCATATAGTTGTGCCTCAAGAAAAGCTGTGTTTGTAGCTAATCTTAATGGTTATTGCAACCATTTGTTGAGTTTTAAATACACATTTATTCACAAACACTAGATCCACTTGAGATACTGACTCTATACTGAGTTGTAAGAAAATAAATACATTTACTGATTACCTACCATACATGAAACAGATGTGTATGAAGCTACAGCAGGTATGAGGAATACTAAAGTTTGATTAGACTATCAGTGGGACAGATAGTGTCCAATTACTTTGTAGTAAGAACTGTACGATAATGAGTTTTCATTCATTACGTGTTTCACAGACAACTGACAAATTTGACTCTGAACTCCATGGGAAAGAAGACTCCCATCCTGTGAAGGTCTAATTCTTGTCTGAGCTCAATTTAATCTCCTTCTGAGACTTTGGGACCTCATTTCAGTAATTACCTCCCTTCCTCCTCTTCTCAATAACCTCTCCCACTCTTCTTGAGGTGTACTTCAAAAATATATCTGTTCAGCCCATTTTCCTCTTTCAGATCCTCATTATGCTTCATAAGGAGGACTGCCACAACCTTCTAGGTCATCTCTCTGCATCTAGGCATGATTTTCTGTGGATTATTACATGGCTAAACTCCATATCTGCCTGTATCACTTCCCTGCTTAACAACTTTAGATTCTCCATAGAATGAATTCTTAACTCTTTTTGCATGGTAGAGTTCTTTATGATTGAACTCCATTTATCTCTCTTGATCCATTTCCCACCATATAACTATTTCTTCTTATCTATAGTTTGCATGCTACACTTAACTTTTTATCATCAATACATGTAATAATCTTTTGTCCCCCAACATTGTAAGAAACATCCTTCTCCATCATCTAACCCTTACTTACTTCATCATATTCATCCAAGGTACCAGTTTCTCTATTATAACTAATGACACTTTCAGTCCACTTTCAGGTTACTTTAATCCTTTTCCTTCCTCTATTGTCCCATAGCATCTTATAAATACCTTAATAATAACACCTATACCACATGGTAATTATCTGTTTCAGCATCTGTTTCCCTCATAGATTGTGAAGTCCTGGAGGATAGAGAAAACGTGTTTTCATCATTTTTACCTCCAAGACTTTTTACCCCCTGAACATAATAGACTCTCAATAGATATTTGATGAATAAATAATTTAATTATTTTCTACATTTGTCTGAATCTTACCCTATTTATTAAAAAGCTTACTCTGTTGTATGGACAATACACAATAGAAGGAGCAATGATGGAAGCTTGGGTTAGTCACCTGAAAAGTAAATCTTATCAGCTAGTTTACAATCTGATCGAATGGTTAGCAAAATACAAATCTGATCGAATGCTAAGCATTGCTCAGCCAAGTAACTGTGTGTGTAGGTATCAATCAGTTCTTGACATTGAGAAAACAACTCCAGAAAGGGTGAGGTGAGAGTGGACATGTCAGTTAGGAATAGAAACTTCAGGTATGTTACATACACATGCAAACACACACACATTCAATCGACACTGTACTAAACACCTGTTTTGTCCCTTGTTCATCTTTCCTTCAACAAAAATTTATTAATGGTCTACAGTGTATAGGTGTTAAGTAATGGAAATAAAATGACAAATGATGAATATACATAGACTCTGCCATTGTGAAACTTTAGTGTTCCTAGGATGCCTTTCATCAATGAATTATGCCCCCATCTCCCTAGAAAGTCAACAATGCTTTCTTCCCTGAAATCCTTCCTGTATTCCTATAAAAAGGTTGGATGCTCCTGGAACTGACTACTTAGCCTGTACCACCTATCACAGTGTGTTGCAGTGATCAACTGGTTTCTTCACCCCACATGAATATAAGTTATAAAAGGAAACAAGAAATGCTTTTTATTTTGTTTCTCAATGCTCAAACAGGGCCCCGTGAAAGGAGGCAGAAAAATAATATATGTTTAATAAACAAGAAAATGGTCATTTGGCCTTAAGCAGGCAGTCGTTGCACTAAAAAGCACATATTTTGCTATCAATAACCAACATCCATGATGTTGTATCCTGTTCCTTTAATGGTAATTTAAAAAAATATATGTTTTACCACAAAAGGAAAATGATATTATTTTAATTCATTGAAAGCTGCAGTTTTTTTGTTAACTTTTATATTAGGTGGTCTTTAGGCTTACTAAAGTCTGACATCCCATTACTATTCCATTTATAACTATACCATTGATTTATATACCATTTTAATGCACCTACTTTATGGTAAGTTAATGTCTCTCAGGAAAGAGCTAAAAATAATCAGTAACAGAATTCATTTCCATAGGAGTCCTGTTCTGACAAGGTAATAGGACAGAACCATTCATCCTAGAAATTTAAATGTTAAATGCTTGAGGTGGGGGACTTAAACTTCACAATAGAATCTTGACTTTTCTGCATTTAGATAGGCTAGATAACAATGCAGGCCTAAGTAACAGACTCAATGTCAATTTTCCATATAGAATTATTTGCAAGATTAAAAAATATGAAGAGCTAGATAGTAGGAATGTTGCTTTTGAAGAAGGCATTGTATGTACTTTTAAGTTAATATCTAGCAATAGCATTTGAGTGCTTGTGGCAAGTGTATTCAGAGATTAGAGAAACCTTTAACTATAGGACCAATCCAGTTAGGAATATCTTAAGTTTTTTATAAGTTTATTTAGCTGAACAGATCTAGAGAACAAGGAGATTAACAATTGTCTTAGAAAACAGACTGAGAATTTCAGTTAATATTAGTGGATTAAACATGCAGTATGTAAATTTACCTTTATTCCTCTCCCAAAACTTCACAAAAATGACTATGAAGGATTTTTTAAAAGTAAAAAAACAAAATGTTAATGCAAACAGAAAAATATGGCAGATGAGAAAGTATGTCCTATAAGAGAGACCTTGCTGTCCTTCCTGTATGAACTAGCAGCCCAAATCTCCATTCCCTATCTGATCGCTCCACTTATTCCTCTCTCTGCTACTCAATGTACCATAATTCATATTATATCTATATATATATTGAATATATATATATTCAAATATATATATTTCCCTTCACTATAATTTAAGCTTACAGTGGGCAGGGACTTTATTTCTGCTATTTTTTAACACCTGATGTAGAGAAGGCGTGTGGTAAATATTTGTTGAACAGAACATTCACATTTATTTGGAATAAGGAAAGTATATAGAACAATGAAAACTAATTTCTCAGTATAAAGAAACTAAAACCTAACAGGCTTTAGAGATTCTGGTAAAATGCAAGTCAATTCAAACTTAAAGAATTCCAGAAAAACTCAGAAAATTAAGAGAAAAACTTTCCCCCAATACTGCACCTCTGTCCTCTGGGTTCTTCAGAAAGAAGAAAAGGGGGAAATTTTTTTTAATTGGTGAAAATCTCAATAAAGAGAAATCAGACAACTAAATCCACCTTCCTCGGCCTCAATTACACCAATAATTACATTAAATGTTAATGGAACAGACTGCACTTAAAAGAAGGGGTTTGGGAGAGTAGAATAAAATAAGCAATATCTAACTATATGCTGTCTACAAGAGATACTCTTCAACTGTAAAGAAATAGGTTGAAAGTAAGAGGATGGAAATACATGTACCATGAAAACTATAAGCATTCAAAGACTGGTGTAGTTAGATTAATATTAGATTTGGAGATGAGTATTAGCAAAGAAAAAAGAAATATTTTATAATGAGAAAAGGAATATATAATGATGATAAATATTTATGTGCCTAATAAGAGTGTGTAAATATGTGAGAAGCAAATCCTGGGAAAATAAAACACAGAAATAAACAACTAGAGAATTTTAAATTTTTTTTCTTTATCTTCAGTTTTCTGAAATTTGGCTTTAATATGCTTAGGTTTGTTTCCTTTTTTTTTTTCTTCTTCTTAGGGTTAACTAAGCTGCTTGAACATATAAATTTGTTTCATCAAATGAGCTATTTGTAGCCATTATTACTAACATTAACATTTTCCTGCCCCATTATTTCTTTCCTATATGAGACTCTAATTACGTTAGTATATTGCACAAATATGCTTGTCTTTTCTATATTATCCTATAGGTCCCATAACTTTGTTAACTGCTTATTGTTATTTGTTTTGTTGGGGTTTTTCTCCCATCTGTTCAACAGAATGATTCATCTTCATCGATCTATTTTCAAGTTTACTGATTCTTTCATTGGTTATCTTTATTCTGCTGTCAAGCCTATCTAGTAAATAATTTATTTTATTTTATTTTAATTTTTTGAGAGAGGGTCTCACTTTGTCAACCTCAGTCGAGTGTCATGGTGTCATAGCACATCACAGCAACGTCAAATTCTTGAGCTCAATGATTCTCTTGCCTCAACTTCCTGAGTAGCTGGGACTATAGGCGACCCCAACAATGCCTAGCTATTATTGGAGACAGGGGTCTTGCTCTTTCTCAGGCTGGTCTCAAACTCCTGAGCTCAGGCAATCCACCTGCCTTGGCCTCCCAGAGTGCTAGGATTACAGGCATGAGCTACTATGCCTGGCCTTAGAAACTTTTTATTTTAGATAGTTTCCATTTTAGTTCAAGATTTTCTACTTAGCACTCTCTTATAGTATCTACATACTTATGGGCATGTTTACTTTTACCGCATTGAGCATAGGTATAATACCGTAGTTGTTTGATGTAGTAACGCCCCTTTGTGCTGTTCACAACATCTAAGTCACCTTGGGTATGTCCTCTGTTCAGTGCATGGGTGCTTCAGGAGTTGGTCTGAAATTTGAGAAGAGTTTACATCAATTCTCCTTTCCATACCTTTTATTCACTCTTTCAGCAGTCATTCTCCTTTCCATACCTTTTATTTATTCTTTCAGCAGTCATTCTCCTTTCCATACCCTTTATTCACTCTTTCAGAGCCCTGAACTCTATTGTCTGGTTCTTCACACACAAAAATTGTGGGGTTTCTACCAAAGTTTTATTTCTCAAGCAGTGTTTGATAGGCTATCTCCATGCCAAAAACTGTCAAAATATAAAACTCACTTGTTGTAGCCTTTTATCTTGCTATACCAAAATTTTCCTGCATCTGTTTATTCTTCTGCACTTTCAAGTGGTTCTATTTGCATTTTATCTAGAATTTATAGCTCTAAACTAGATTTCAGTCTGGTAAGAGGTTACTAAGCCATGCTGGAAATAGAAATCTTCTTCCATCATTTTTTAATGTCAAATTATGTTAACGACTGAGAGTAAAACATGGATAAGGGAACAATAGGTCATAATTAAAGAAAAATGGTTGCAATGGATATCTAAAAAAGATAAAAAGTGGATCATTAAATACAGTAATGAGGACTCTAACCAGGTGATCCTTAGAAATACAGGAAGTATCTGGGTTATCTCTCAACAGGAAAGATGACTTCCTACTAGAATCAAAACCAACTTCTGCCTTTAAGAAGCAACTGGTGATGGTATAGAACTGACAAGGTAGGGTCCATTTACTAATGGCAGAAGTCCATCCAGTCCCAGAAAGAGGGCCATGTAAGGTTAGGTATGCACTGAGGCTGAGTCACAGTATGTTGAAGAGAGCTCCTGCCATGAGGAAGGGTTGGAATCTAAAACCTTGGGTATAGGAATGCTTTCAGAAAGACATCAAAATAACCTCAATTTTAAAAGCAGAAAAGTTAGAGGCAGAGCCTGGCACTATCCATTGTTATAAAAGTGGCTCACAGAAATAAATTCCTAAAGGCTCTATTATATTCTCTCCTTAAGAAAGAGACCCTGGCTTATAGCTGTTGTGTTCTTTAATTATAGTGCTTAACAGCAGTAGTATGCAATCACCTGGGGATCTTTTTAAAATGAGAATTCTGGTTCAGTACCTCTGGTGGGAGGCCTAAAATCCTGTATGTCTAACAAGGTCCCAGGTGATGCTGCTGTGGACCACACTTCAAGCGGCAAGGTTTTATATGAGTGGCAAGGTTTTATATGACCACAGTAGTAGAAATAAATCCCTTTATTTTATCTCCCTATTTGCCTTCTAACCAGACAGTATCTTCCATATTCTGACATGCCAGCCCCTATGTGGCAGAATACCAACCTGACAATCTGGTATGTCCTCACTAACCATATCCTCAGCACCCGTTCATTATGGTTCTCCCCCCACCTCACCATCCTTGTGTTCTCCTCTTGTGTTTTCTCTACATAGACAGATTTCCTAGAGAGTATTTCTTTCAAGATAGAGATTGTATACTTTTACCTAATTCAAGGCTCTTTATATACAAAATGTGGCTAATAAGTGTTTGAGTTATAAATAAATGCAATCGGTTTGATAACGCATATTCAAAGATGAACTGAGGTGTTTCATTAATTTTTTAAATAGCCCTAAACATGAGTGGTTATGGAAAACTTTTGGCAGTTAACACTTCACCTGCCCTCTCCACACACACACACACACAAACACAGAGCACATTTCAATACCTTCAATAAACCAATGTCAATAGCCACTATCAGTGAGGGAAACTGCTGACCAAATGAGATCTGACAGCAAATTCAGAAACCTCAAGACTCCTAAGAGTCCATATCTGCACCTTTCCTTTCTACTCAGAATTAAAGTGAGCAAATGAAAGCTACATCCCCTGGAAATGCCTTCTTCAGGGAGGCATACCACACAAAAGGGCTGCCATTTGCCTCTCGGTGGAATAAGTCTGTAGAGCCATACACTCTGCAGAGCTCTTCTAATTGGGATTAGGCTCAGCTGAATCTTTGCTTAGCTACTTTCTCTGCCCTATCCTGCTTCTCTGAGCACTCTCCTGCAATAAATAATTTACATATGATGACATACCTGGATTCTAGGAAACCGTACTGAAAACAAGGAGCAATGCGTTAAGCCAAAGGATCATATTTTGTTCCTCAAAACTCCATTTATTAGGTAGCAGGAATTCTGGAGTTTTGTGTGTTTAACTTGATAAGCTTTTCTTTTTCTTAAAGTAGTATGCAATGCCTTATTTTCTTTTTAAAATTTCAGATTACTATGATGGTACAAATGATTAGGCTACATCATTTCCATTTCTAAGTAAAGCTGAAGTTATAGTTGAACCATTCATCCATGGGGTGTGCTGTGTACCCTTACGTTGTGCACATTAGGTGAGAGCTTACCAATCCCTCTTATTTCTGTCATTTCCCTTTGCCCTCTTCTCTCCTTCTACCAATGTGAATATACTTGTGTTTTTCCTTTGTGTGGGTATGTAATTATTTTTCTGTTAGTTTTATATTAGTATTGAGTACAATGGATATTTGCTTTTTCATTCTTATTATGCTTACTGAGAAGAATGTGTTTTGACTCCATCCAGGTTAATACAAAAACTGTAAAGTCTCCATCTTTTCTATGGCTTAATAGTAATTTCATGGTATACATATACCACAGTTTATTAATCTATTTATGTGTTGATGGGCACTTGAGTTGATTCCACACTCTGGCAATTATGAATTGGGCTACTATAAACACTTGAATGCAAATGTCCGTAGGGTAAAATGATTTTTTTTCTACTGAGTAGACACCTTGTAATGGGACAGTGGGATTAAATGGAAGGTTTACTTTTAGCTCTTTGAGGATTCTCCATACTTCTTTCCAAAGAGATTACATTAGTTTGCAGTCCTACCAGCAGTGGAAGGAAAAGTGTACCCTTCTCTTCACATCCATGTCAGCATCTCTCCAGCATCCATGCCAGCTTTGGGATTTTGTGATGTGGGCTATTTTCACTGGGATTAGGTGGTATCTCAGAGTGGTTTTGATTTGCCTTTCTCTGATGATTAGGGATGAAGAGCATTTTTTCATGTGTTTGTTGACCATTGGTCTGTCTTCTCTATTCAGAGAAGTCTCTCATCAAGTCTCTTGCCCACTTACCAAAGGGATTGTTTGTTCTTTTGTTATTGATTAATTTGAGTTCTCTGTAGATTCTAGTTATCAGCCCTTTGTCAGATTCATAGCCTGCCAATATTGTCTCCCATTGTAAAGACTGTCTGTTTGCTTTAGTATTGTACCCTTGGCTATGCAAAGGCTTTTTAGCTTGGTCTTGTCCTATTCATTTACTTTTTGTGTTGGTGTAATTTCCAAGGGCATTTTTTCATAAACTATTTTCCTAAGATGATAGTGTTGAGTTTTTCCCATACTTTCTTCCAGAATTTTTATTGTTTTATGTCTTAAATTTAAATCTTTTATCCAGTGGGAGTTAATTTTTGTCAGTGGTGAGAGGTATGTGTCCAGTTTAAAGTCTTCTACATGTGGCTAACCAGTTCTCCCAGAACCATTTATTAAATAAGGATTATTTCCCCAGTGAATGCTTTTGTTTGGTTTATCAAAGATCAGATGGCAATATCTGGGTTCATCTCTACATTTGCTATACAATTCTATAGGTCTGTGCCTCCACTTTTGTGCCAGTACCATGCTGTTTCAATCACTGTAGCCTTGTAGTATAATCTGAAGTATGGTAACATGATGCCTCAAGATTTGTGTTTATTTTATGACTCTGAGCATATTGTGCCACATTATGCCTTAGGAAATAATGGTAATGATGGCTAATACTTATTGAATATGTACAATGTGCTAGAGTTTATAATAAGAGCTTATGTAGTACAAAGACATTTAAGTCTCACTACTATAGTCTGAAGTAAATTATATTATTTTTATGTACATTTTACATATAAAGGAAATATTAACTAGAAAGGTTACTCTGTCTCAAGGTCACATAAATCTTAACCTAGGTCTATGCTACTCCAGAGCACTAGATCTTAACTACTATATTTCACTCCTCTCCATAACAAGCCAGGGCTATACAAAATGATGGCTGAAACAACTAAGTAATTTGGAAAAAAATTTTACAAACTATCTGCTTAACATATTTACTGGCATAAATCATGAAATTCCACGTCAATTTAGTTAATTGGAATGTCTTCAGCCCTTCCTGCCTAGAGAAGCCTGGGTGGAGATGAGATTTGCCTGGGGCATTTCTTATGGACTGGGATAGGACTTAAGGGTGGGGTATCTCTTGCCCTGTGTCTCAGGAGGCAGATGTAAGTACATGTATTGGAGGAGGCTCATGTCTAAAAGTGGGATAGCATTGTAGGTAGCATGCCCCCTCAGGATCTGAGAAGCAGACCCTGAGATAAGGACTTAAGTAGAGTTAATCTGTTTAGGAGGTGATTCTAGAGAGCATCAGTAGGGGAGGGAAAAACTGAGTCAAGGAGAGTCTCTGGGAGATGATAAAACACATCTTAGAATTAGTTCATTTTAGAGGCAAGAAAAGTGGGCAATTTATCCACCAATGCCCATCTGTCATTGATGATGTTTGGTCTTTTTAAAGAGATGTTACCTCCCTGAGACTTCTTCCTGTTGTAGGAGGAGGCTCAGTGTGCTCCCGCAGCATGAGAAGGTGCTTGGGCAAAGAATGGCAATGGTCTCAGTAAGGAGCATGTACCTGTAAGGAGGTGTGCATGTCAAAGGAATGTGGCGAGGAACTGACAGCATCTGCCATAAAGAACAAGCTAACTCTGAGTCATGGAGCCAAAGGTTAGAAGGGAAAGCAAGGGCCATGCTATGCATTCAACACAGAGCTTGTTGTGAGCACAAGAGAGGCCAAAATGAGAAAGAGTGGAGCAAGTGAATTAGAGTTAGGCTAAAGCAATTGAAGGAGCTGCTGCTGCTGCTGAGATACTACACACCCAGCTTGTGTTAGTATATTTGACCCATTAAATGGGGACAGAGGTGGTAGATTACTAGGATAACAAGTGGGAATTCATATTTAGTGGCATATCTACCATTCTTAAGACCATCAGTGTAAAATGCAATAGTGTTTACCTGCCACCAGAATGGGAGGATAAATATCCCCAATCCCTTTTGAAGAAAATATTCATTTTTCTGCATAAAGTTGCTCCTAACCAGAAGTGCAAAAATCTCACAGAATCCTCTACAAGGTCAGACAACTAAGTTCATGAACTTATCCCAGAAAAATGCTGCATACCTCATCACTGAATATCACCACAGTCACCAGATGGCCAAGGGGAGTACTTCAAAGGTGACCATAGTGATATTCAGCAATGAGATTACATAGCACTTTTTCTAGGATGAGTTCACAAACTTAATTGTCCATCCCACCTTCTATGCACAAGTGTGTGTCCTGTGATGCCAATTTAATTCTGGCTTCAAGTAAAACGTCTTGCAGCCTGAATCGCACTAAAGAACATTGCTGATATTATAGGGTACTTTGCTCACATTTTATTTACTTGACTCACTCTTAAGCTAGGGTAGGTACAGTTTATGATTTAGGACTTAGAAGGATTCCTTGCTCAAATGAACCACTCTTATAAAACTGTAAAACTAATGTTTCACTGAATGGCCAGGTGCATTAGGTTCCTAACTTAGAACCCCAATACTAACCCCATTTACTAACAGAAGGAACAATTAGAAATCAAGGAGATGTTACAATGTCCAGTGAAATATTAGATGGTATCCAGGGGCTCTTTCAGAAGGAAAATGAATGAAAACTTGATGATCTTGTTGTACTAGAATTTTATTACTAATAAGATACTCCAAATTAAGCTAATATAACTCTGTTAGAGCAGCATGGTGGCTCAAGGTACTCACCAAAATAATTAGAAAGAGAAAATAAAGTTTTAGCAAGAAAAAGAAAATTTATTAACAATTTACACTGCAAGCCAGGCCTTGTCTTCATGACTGCAGGCTCCAAAGAAAGTGCAGTTTGAGGTTTTATGCATAACTTTGAGGCATATCAGCGGCTTCTTGGAGGTTTCCCTGGGTCCTAATTAACTCTGTTATCAGCACAACCCAACTGCAAGATCTTAATCACCCTCATTCTCACAAGGGCCCCGGTCAGCCTGATCCAAAACAGTCCAAAATAGCCCAACCACATCTGTCATCTGCCATCTGCCCTGCTCATATTTAGCTAACTGCCTAATGATTCCTCCAAACCAGCGTGGACAGTAACACTTTGCCTGCCTCTTCCGGAGCAGGTCAATTCAGGGCTGCAAGATAAAAAGAGCTGAAGGTCAGACCCCCAAAGGTCTCATCTTTTGGAAGGCAAACTGCATCCAACGAGGTAATTTAGGCTTGCTGCCTGGCTCTGATTTGTTTCCCCTCAGCTGCCTTGGTTTATTCAAGACCTGAGGATAAACAAGTAGCACTGGGCTACATTTTTGGGTGGCTGGTATTATAATCTGTATGTAGGCAGTCCCTGGATTACAAATGAGATAGGTTCTGCAGGTTTACTCTTTATGAAGACTTTGTGTGTCAGTTGTAACAGGTATATCTACAGGTATACCTGGAATAGCCTCTATTCATAAGTGTGAGGCATATGTCAGTTGGATGCTTGTAACTCAGGGACTTACTATACCTTAAAAATGAGTATTCTCTAATGCTATATGGCCTTTGATGGGCTAAAGGAATTGGAGCAAAATCGAGGGGATGGAGAAGGGAGGGTAGCATGAAATGAGTGGGGAGGTGCTTGAGGTTGGACTCAACAAACCCACGACCAAACCGCCTCTGCCAATCCTAGCCATGTGACCTAGGCAAAGTGTGTTTAACCTTGCCAAGCCTAAGTTTCCCCATCTATGGAAAAAGGACCTTGTGGAGAGAAAAGGAAGTAATGCACCCTACATACCTAGTATGGTGCCTGTGTACTTAGCAAACCTACAATAAATGGTAGCTATTGTTTTTGATGAGGCAGCATAATCTGTGTTTCAGTTACTGTGTTAAGATGAATTGTATAATTTTTTTTTACGAAAGATCAAAGTAATTTTGTAAGTATTATTATCCCTGTTTTAAGGCTCAGAGTGTCTGAGTAAATTGTCCCAGGTCCTATGGCTGGCAAGTGATGAAGCAAGAATTTCACAGGCCTGAAGGGCTCTGAAGTCTCAACTCTTGGCACCATCAGATCTTCCTGTGTCCCGGAGAGGGGCTCACCCACACACTCAACTTCAGGGACCAGAGGTGCCCTGCACCCATCAGCAGGTGGCTATACACACTGCTGCCTACCTGCACATCTCCCAGTGGGAAGTGGGGTTTCACACTGTCAGAGGAAATTCCCACAGACCCAGATTTCTCACAGTACAATAGGTGGCCTATGGGGGGCAAAAACCAAATTTTTCTTGGCCAGAGAACTGATCAAAAAATGCAAGTTCTTTTTTCAGTTCTTATGCATTTAGTTTTTATTCTTATGTATGACTTAGTAAGGAAGCCATGGGAGGCCTTTTTAACTGGTGTGCCATGAGAGGATCTTAGTTGTACCATAACAATTTTTAAAGATCATTAATTAAATTATTTTCAAAGTAAGTTCAAAGCACAGTAAGCATATTCTTTCTTTTTATGATTTTTTGACCTACCTGATTTAAGTGTGCCACAGAAGTTTAAATATAGGTTCAAGTGTGCTGTGAGATAGAAAAGGTTAAAAAACACCGAGATGTTACTAAAATGTGCTGTCTGTAAATTGAGGTTAACACATCACCAGAATTCGTTTATAAGTGTGGCTTCCACACCAGGCAAAGCATAGTGGCCTTTCACAAAGAAGAGATGCTTAGAAAAGTCCCAATTTCAAGAAAGAGCATCCTCAGTGTTATTTGAAGTTAGTTATCAACCAACACTTAGGTAGTAGTTAGTATGTGAAGGCATTTTCTAAGCAGTTAGCAATATGAACTTGTTTGAAATCTTTGTAACATTCCTGTTATCACTATTTATCAAGTGGAATAACTGAGGCACAGAAGAGTTAAGCAAGTCACACAAAGCCACTCAGATAGTCAGAGTTAAGCCAAGATTTGAAAACAGGTAGCCTGTTTTCAGAGTCCACACTCTTAGCCTTTGTATTTCTCCTTGTTTTGTTACTAAAACATACAACTGGTTTCTCTTGTTGTGGATTATTTGGGGGCTACTACACGTATTATGTATTAACATATAGCTGGGCTCAAAGTTTCTAATTACTGAACTTTAACAACAAACCATCATCTATAGAGCATTTCCTTTGTGCTAGTCAGATTTCTAGGTATATATTCATTACCCTTTAATATTCCAGTTAGGAGACTGAGGAGTAGAGAGGTTAAGTAACTTGCTCCAGTCACTTTGACACAGCTAGTAAGTCAGGAGAGCAGGGTTCAAACCAACTCTGGACCTGTGCTTTTAACAAGACCCTACGCAACTCAAAAATGGGTCATCTGCATTTGGAGAGTTCTTTCTCCATCAGAAAATAAGAACAATGGCGTAAATGAGCTAGGAGGGATTTCAAATCCCTTGTTCAAAACAGTGGCAAGAGAGATTGGTGAAACCTCTTTCACCACAGAGCAGCCAACCACAGAGAAAAAAAATTAGCATTTTGCAGCAGTCCTGCTGTTCGCAAAGAAACTGGCAGAGAGAGCAGGGGGATAGGATGGAGGAATACAGATATGCCAGATAGAGGGACGTGGTGTGGCCACTCTGCGCAGGGCTCCAGGGCCAGGGTGCTCTACCCTTCCCTGTGTGGCCACAGGCATGGACCTCACCTTCTCCAAGCCAGGTTTCCTCATCAGGAAACCATGGATGAGGACAATCCCCACTCCATAGAGTTTTGTGAAGACCAAAAGGATAACAAATTTAACCTTCCTCGCACAATTTAGGCAGCTTTCAGCTTATATTATTAAATAAACAATAGTGAAATATTTCCAATAATCTAATTTATAGCATTTTCTTTAAATGAGAAAATTCAAATCTCGGATTTAAACACATGATAGGTCCCACCTTTCTAGGCCTTATCTGATTTTTTTGTCTTTTACCTTTATATTTGGCATTCTGAGAAGGATAATGTTAACAGTACTTCTGATATAGCATAGGGCCTTCTTTGGTCCAGAAGATTTTATGCCTGGTGTGGTGATACACCAAGGACTGGATTGGTGTCATTCTATTTAACTGTATTAGAACTCCAACCGTAGGCCATAGGTTCGTTTTATGCTATTTGGTGAGTGGCTGTGGTTTGGGGTTTGTTGAGGCAGCCATTACTTTGCCAATCTAATCTGCATAATTCTAATTACTTGTCTTTGGGAGGAGAGACCCTGCCAGATCTATTGATCTTACAGCAGGGTCTGCAGGACATGAGTTGTTTTTTTTTTTTTGCTTTCTTCATACCAACGCAAAGGAACAGGACTCAGAAAGCTGACTCATTCCTTTCAATTTCATTGCCACATGTTGGTGCACAGAGAAATAATATCTCTGTTTCACCCATACAATGAATAGTTAATGAGCATATACACTCCATAGAATACTGAAAATAAGCTGTTTCTCATTCAAACACTGATAGAATGTACAGAAATTGTCAATTTTGCTGCATATAGGGTGCAATTTTTGCCCCCATTTTTGAGGAAAAAATAAGGATGTGCATTACACATGGATAGTACTAATTCTGTATTGACATACATATTTTTGCTTTTATTTATACTTGTGTATTAAAGATGTAACTCCAGAAAGCAATAATAATTGCTCCAGAAAGCAATAATGCAAAATAATACCCTGCAATAGAGTAATTGGTTTTGTTGAACTTATGAGGAACTTGCAACAAAAGCAAGTTCTCTAGCAGCTACTAGTGAGTACAACTCATGGCCCTCCCAGTGCAGGTGGGCCAGGGGCCTTGGTCCACACCCCTATGGGGGCCAGCAGCTGAAAAGTGGCAATGCAGGTGACCCTGTGCAGAGACACCACAATGCAGTGAATGCTGCAACAGTGCATACTGGAGCAATGAACACTGTAGGAAAACCTTGCAATTCCAGCCCCAAGCCACCTATCCCCCCATCCCCAGGGCCACTAGAGGCAGACCAGCACAGCCTTTCAGAGGTATCCAGTGTCCCCTACAATTGCATAGAAGCACTGTTGTTGCTGGAGCAATGAACACTGCAGGAAAACCTTGCAATCCCAGGCCCAAGCCACCTTTCCCCGCCCCTCCAGGGCCACTGGAACCAGACCAGCACACCCCTTCAGAGGCATCCAGTGTCCCCTACAATTGCATAGAAGCACTACCTCTGTCCTTTCCAAAGTAGGTAAGTAGAGGTGTGGGATGCCTAAAGCCCTGGAAAGATGATGCTTCTGATACTGACAGTGATGAAGAGCTTTTGGCCTTCTAATCTGTTATTGATAGGTAAAATTTCTTTCTTTTTTTTTTTTTAATTAAATCATAGCTGCATACATTAGTGCAATCAAGGGGTACAATCTGCTGGCTTCATATACAATCTGAAATGTTGTAATCAAACTGTTTACCATACCCTTCATGGCATTTTCTTAATTATTGTATGAAGACATTTGTGTTCTGCATTTAGGAAGTTTTGCCTGTACCCTTCTAAGATGCATCATAGGTGTGGCCCCACCAATTACCCTCCCTTCACTCTAACCTCCCCCTTCCCCTCACTTCCCATATTCTTGTGCTATAGTTGGGTTATAGCCTTCATATGAAACCTTTAAATTAGCTTCATAGTAGGGCTGAGTATGTTGGATACTTTTCCTTCCATTTTTGAGATAATTTGCTAAGAAGAATATGTTCCAGCTCCATCCATGTAAACATGAAAGAAGTAAAGTCTCCATCTTTCTTTTTTTTCCGAGACAGAGCCTCAAGCTGTCACTCTGGGAAGAGTACTATGGCATCACAATTCACAGCAACCTCCAACTCCTGGGCTCAAGCGAGTCTCCTGCCTCCACCTCCCAAGTAGCTGGGACAACAGGTGCCCACCACAACACCCAACTAATTTTTGGTTGCAGCTGTCATTGTTGTTTGGCAGGCCCAGGCTGGATTCAAACCCACCAGCTCAGGTGTATGTGGCTGGTGCCTTACCCACTTGAGCCACAGGTGCTGAGCCAAGTCTCCATCTTTCTTTAAGGCTGCATAGTATTCCATGGTATACATGTACCACAATTTCTTAATCCATTCATGGGTCAAGAGCACTTGGGCTTCTTCCATGACTTAGCAATTATGAATTGGGCTGCAATTAACTTTCTGGTACACATGTCTTTGTTATAATGTGATTTTTGGTCTTCTGGGTATATACCAAGTAAAGGAATTACAGGGTCAAATGGAAGGTCCATTTTTAGATATCTAAGTACTCTCCAAACATCCTTCCAAAGTAACGTGTTAGTGTGCATTCCCACCAGCAGTGTAGGAGTGTTCCCTTTCCTCCACATCCACGCCAACATCTCTGGTTTGGGGATTTTGTCATGTGGGCTAATCATACTGGATATCTCAGACTCAGAGTAGTTTTGATTTGCATTTCTCTGATGAATAAGGATGGTGAGCATTTTTTCATGTTTCTGTAGGCTGTGTGCCTGTCTTCTTTGGAGACTTTCTCTTCAAGTCCTGAGACCATCCTGAGATGGGATCACTTGTTCTATTCTTGCTAATACACTGGAGTTCTCTGTGGATTCTGGTTATCAAACCTTTGTCAGAGGCATAACTTGTAAATATTTTCTCCCATTCTGAGGGCTGTCTGCTTGCTATACTTACTATGTTCTTGGCTATACAGAAGCTTTTTAGTTTGATCAGGTCCCAGTAGTGTATTTTTGATACTGCTTCAATTGCCTGGGGAGTCCTCCTTATAAAATATTCACCCAAGCCAATTCCTTCAAAAGTTTCCCCTGCACTTTTTTCTAATATTTTGATAGTTTCATGTCTTAAGTTCAATTCTTTAATCCAGTGAGCATCTACCTTACTTAATGGTGAGAGGTGTGGGTCCAGTTTTAGTCTTCTACAGGTCGCCAGCCAGTTCATCCAGGACCATTTGTTTAAAAGGGAGTCTTTTCCCCACTGAATGTTTTTAATTGGCTTGTCAAAGATTAAGTAACAGTAAGTAGCTGGATTCATCTCTTGGTTCTCTATTCTGTTCCAAACATCTATCTCTCTGTTTTTGTGCCAGTACCATGTTGTTTTGATCACTATTGATTTATAGTAGAGTCTCAGGTCTGGTAGCATGATTCTTCCCGCTTTGTTTTTATTTCTGAGTAATGTCTTGGCTAATTGAGGTTTTTTCTGATTCCATATAAAATGAAGTATTATTTTTCGAGATCTTTAAAACATGACAATGGACCTTTGATAGGAATTGCATTAAAATTATATATTGCTTTGGGTAGTATAGACATTTTAATCATGTTGATTCTTCCCAGCCATGTGCATGGTATACTTTTCCATTTGTTAACATTTTCAGCTATTTCTTTTCTTAAAGTTTCATAGTTCTCTTTATAGAGATCTTTCAAATCCTTTGTTAGGGAAACTTCCAAATATTTCATCTTCTTTGGCACTACTGTGAAAGGAATAGAGTTATTGACTGTTTTTTGGTTTGGCTATTGTTGGTATAGGCTACAGATTTATGGGTGTTGATTCTGTAGCCTGACACATTCCTGATCACTTCTAAAAGTTTTGCACTAGAATCACTGGTGTTTTCCAGATATACAATCGTATCGTCTGCGAAGAGAGAAAGTTTGATCTCTTCTGACCCTATGTGGATACCCTTGATCACCTTTTTTTTCCCTGATTGCAATGGCTAACACTTCCATTACGATGTTGAAAAGCAATAGAGATAATGGGCATCCTTGCCTGGTTCCTGATCTAAGTGGAAATGGTTTCAATTGAACTCCATTCAATATAGTATTGGCTTTGGGTTTGCTGTAGATGGCCTCTTTCAGTTTAAGAAATGTCACTTCTAACCCAATTATTTTAAGTGTTCTGATCATGAAGGGATGCTGGATATTGTCAAAATCTTTTTCTGCATCAATGGAGAGAATCATATGGTCTTTATTTTTTAATTTATTTATGCCCTGAATTACATGTATAGGTTTATGTATATTGAACCAGCCTTGAGACCCTGGGAAAAAGCCCACTTGGTCATGGTGTATAATTTGTTTGATGTGTTGTTGGATTCTGTTTGTTAGTATCTTGTTAAATATTTTTGCATCAATATTAATTGGTTATATTGGTCTATAGTTTTCTTTTCTTGTTGGGTCTCTCCCTGGTTTAGAGATCAAGGTGATATTTGCTTCATAGAGTGTGTTGGGTAGTATTCCTTCTGTTTTGATATTTTAGAAGAGGTTTTGTAAAATAGGTACTATTAGTTCTTCCTTAAAGTTTTGGTAGAATTCTGACATGAAGCCATCTGGTCCTGGGCTTTTCTTTTTAGGGAGACTTTTTATAGTTGACGTTATTTCAGAACTTGATATAGGCCTGTTCAACATTTCCACTACATTCTGGCTGAGTCTTGGTAGGTGGCATGCTTCCAAGTATTGGTCTATTTCCTTTAGATTTTCGTATTTCTGAGAGTAAAGGTTCTTGTAATATTCATTAAGGATTATTTTTAATTTCTGAGGAGTCTGTTGTTATTTCGTCTTTACCATTTCTGATTGATGAAATTAGAGATTTTACTCCTTTTTTCCTGATTAAATTAGCCAGTTTAATTATTTTATTGACCTTTTCAAATAACCAACTTTTTGATTTATTGATCTGTTGAATTCTTTTGTTTTCAATTCCATTTAATTCTGCTCTAATTTTGGTTATTTCTTTTCTTCTGTTTGGTTTGGGGTTGGAATGTTCTTCCTTCTCCAGTGGCTTAAGGTGTCTCATTAAGTTGTTAACTTCTTCTCTTTCCATTTTCTTGAGGAAGGCTTGCAGTGCTATAAATTTCCCTCTTAGGACTGCCTTTGCAGTATCCCAGACGTTCTGATAATTCTTCATTGTCATTTTGTTCTAAAAATTTGATAATTTCTTTCTTAATCTTTTCTATGACCCATCTATCCTTCAGCATAAGGTTATTTAGTGTCCATGTTTTTGTATGAGTATGCAGCTTCCTGTTGTTATTGAGTTCAATTTTTATTCCATGATGATTGGAGAAGATGCAAGGAATAATTTCTATTCTTTTAAATTTGCTGAGGTTAGACTTGTGACCTAAGATGTGATCAATTTTGGAGTATGCTCCATGGGGCGATGAGCAGAATGAATATTCAATTGTATTAGGATGAAATGTTCTGTAGATGTCTGTTAAATCCAGATGTTGAATGGTTAAGTTTAAATCTAGAATTTCTTTACTTAGCTTCTTTATGGAGAATCTATCCAACACTGCTAAAGGAGTATTAAAATCTCCAACTACTATGGAGCTGGAGGAAATCAAGTTCTTCATGTCTATTAGAGGTTTTCTTATAAATTGAGGTGCATTCTGGTTGGATGCATAAATATTAATAATTGAAATCTCATCATATTGAGTATTACCTTTAACAAATATGAAATGTCCATCTTTATCCTTCTTTACTTTGGTTGGTTTAAAGTCTATTGTATCTGCAAATAAGATTGCAACACCTGCTTTTTTCTGTTTTCCATTTGCCTGGAATATATATGACCATCCCTTCATCTTGAGTCTATATTTTTTATATTTATCTTTTAAGGTAAGATGAAATTCTTGTATGCAGCAGATATCTGGCCTGAGTTTTTGTATCTAGTTAGCCAACCTATGCCTCTTTAGAGGACAATTTAAGCCATTCACATTAATTGAAAGCAATGATAAATCGTTAGAAAGTCTAATGGATATATTTAATTCTTTCATCACTGTGGAAGTTGAAATTTGATAAAAAGTTTCTGGGTGAGTTTACTTTTGTGGTGGAGGATTACGCTGGTCATTATGGAGGATAGGTCTGAGAATATCCTGGAGAACTGGTTTAGTTATAGTAAATTTCTTCAACATGTGGATGTCATTAAAGTATTTAGTTTCTCCATCATAAATGAAACTCAGTTTAGTTTGGTACAGGATGCTGGATTGAAAGTTCTTTTGTTTTAGGAGATTAAAAGTCAATGACCATTCTCTTTTAGCTTGAAAGGTTTGATCAGAGAGATCTGCAGTTATTCTAATATTCTTCCCCTTGTAGGTAATGGATTTCTTATGTCTGGCTGCTTTCAGAATTTTCTCCTTCATATTAACTTTAGTGAAGTTAATTCTGATGTGCCTGAGGCGTGTCTTATTCAGGTTGTGTTGTGCTGGGGTTCTGAAACTGTCTGCTATCTGAATTTCAGAATCTCTTGGCATGTCTGGATAGTTCGCTTTCATAATCTTATAAAGAAGAGATTCTGTGCCTTGTGATGCCACTTCATCGTTTTCAGGTATCCTCTATAAGGCGAATATTGGTTTTCTTCGAGTTATCCCAGAACTGTCTGAAAGAATGATCCATTTTTGCCTTCCATTTCTCTTCCTCTTTGGAAGTTTGGGAGTGTTTGAAAGCTTTGTCTTCTATGTCAAAAATCCTTTCTTCTGTCTGCTCCATTCTGTTACTGAGGGTTTCTACTGTATTTCTCAGATTTTTGAGGGCTGCAACTTCTTGTCTCAATGTGTCATTTTGTCTTTGAATTTGTTGAATTCTCGAGACATCTTTGAGTCATCTTTTGGATTACTGCCTGAAATTCTAATTCCATCTTTTCCTCCATTCTGCTGATCTTATTTGCTATGTAGATCTGAATTCGATTTCTGACATCTCAGCCATTTGCTTATGCAATGGATCTGTATCTACTTTGTCATTCCTTGGGATAGTTGATCTACTCTGATTATT
>CAUYON010011662.1:0-27198 GCA_963573935.1 Arctocebus calabarensis
GAGTTCTCCACACTTCCTTCCAAAAAGGTTGTATCAGTTTGCAGTCCCACCAGCAGTGTAAAAGTGTTCCCTTCTCTCCACATCCATGCCAGCATCTGCAGTTTTGAGATTTTGTGATGTGGGCCATTCTCACTGGAATTAGATGGTATCTCAGGGTGGTTTTGATTTGCATTTCTCTAATAATTAGGGATGATGAGCATTTTTTTATATGTTTGTTAACCATTCGTCTGTCTTCTTTATTGAAGGTTCTATTCATGTCTCTTGCCCATTGATATATGGGCTTGTTGGCTTTCTTCATGTGGATTAATTTGAGTTCTCTATAGATCCTGGATACTTTGGTAGGGGTAAAGCCTATTGTATCTGCAAATAAGATTGCAACACCTGCTTTTTTCTCTTTTCCATTTGCCTGGAATATAGATGATCATACATTCACCTGGAGTTTAAATTTATCTTTCAAGGTCAGACGAGATTCTTGTATGCAGCAGATATCTGGCCTGAGTTTTTGTATCCAGTTACCCAACCTATGCCTCTTTAAAGGACAATTTAAGCCATTCACATTAATTGAAAACAATAATAAATCTTTAGAAAGTCTAGTGGATATTTTTAATCCTTTCATCACTGTGGAAGTTGAAATTTGATAAAAAGTTTCTGGGTGAGTTTACTTTTTTGGTGGAGGATTACACTGTTTATTTGGAGGATAGGTCTGAGGATAGGCCAGAATATCCTGGAGAGCTGGTTTAGTTATAGCAAATTTCTTCAATATGTGGATGTCATTAAAATATTTAATTTCTCCATCATAAATGAAACTCAGTTTAGCTGGGTACAGGATCCCAGGTTGAAAGTTCTTTTGTTTTAGGAGATTAAAAGTCAATGACCATTCTCTTCTAGCTTGAAAGGTTTGATCAGAGATCTGCAGTTATTCTAATATTCTTCCCCTTGTAGGTTCTGGATTTCTTGCATCTGGTTGCTTTCAGAATTTTCTCCTTCATATTAACTTTAGTGAAGTTAAGTATAATGTGCCTGGGGGATGTCTTATTCAGGTTGAGTCATGCTGGGGTTCTGAAGCTGTCTGCTATCTGAATTTCAGAATCTCTTGGCATGTTTGGAAAGTTCTCTTTCATAATCTCATAAAGAAGAGAGTCTGTGCCTTCTGATGCCACTTCATCGTTTTCAGGTATCTATATAAGGCTATAATTGGTTTTCTTGAAGTTATCCCAGGGCTGTCTGAGAAAATGATCCATTTTTGCCTTCCATTTCTTCAGCTTTTGAGGTTTGGGAGTGTTTGAAAGTTTGTCTTCCATGTCAGAAATCATTTCTTCTGCTTGCTTCTTTCTGTTACTGAGGGATTCTGCTGTATTTCTCAGATTTTTGAGGACTGCAACTTCTTGTCTCAGTGTGTCAAAATCTTTGCTCATTTTGTCTTTGAATTCATTCAATTCTTGAGACATCTTATGGGTCATCTTTTGGATTACTGCTTGAAATTCTAATTCCATCTTTCTCTCCATTACACTGATCTTATTTGCTATCCAGACTCTGAATTTGATTTCTGACATCTCATTTCTGACATCTCCCATTTGCTTACGCAGGGGATCTTGTGCTGTATCTACCTTGTCATTCCTTGGGGGAGTTGATGTATTCTGATTATTCATACTGCCAGAGTTTTTCTGTTGATTCTGCCTCAAGATTATTTTTCACTTTTGCTTATGACTGTCCTCAGAGTTGGGGAGGTGTCTCTCCCAGATCAGACCCCAGCAGGATCACTCTGTTATTGCTGGATCTTTGTAGGGAGTGATCCTGTGTAGCTCCTCTGGGACTGCCCCACCCAGGGAGTTCTGGCTGTGGGAGCAGGTCTGGATTGTGACATGCCCAGATCAAGCAGCAGGGCCTGGGATGAGGCACCTGGAGGCCTTTGCAAAGGGAGCCTGTTCCTCCAGCAGTCTGGCTGAGAGGAGGGCTCTGGAGGGAGGGCATGGGTGGCGCAGCCTCCTGAGTCTCTGGCCAGACCAGCGAGCCGGTGCGGCAGAGAAGGTAGGGGAGGAGGCAGGTTGTGTGGCTCCCAAAGTTCCTGGCCCTGGCAGGCAGGCAGAGGCCAGGCAGGTTCCTGGCGGTGTCCCAGGCTGGTGTGGGTGGCAGGAGGAGGCCTGGTACAGGGGTCCCAGCAGAGTCTCTGGCAACGGCAGGCCAGGTGGCCATCCAAGGCCCAGTGGAGTCCTTGGCTGCTGTGAACAGAGGACCAAGTCCCAGCGGGTGCAGATCAGAGCCACATGGGGGTCCTGGCAGAGTACCTGGCCACAGCAGGTGGCGAACCCAAGGCCTGGTGGAGAGCCAATCAGGGCCATGCTGGGGTCCCGGTGAAGTGGAGTTCCTGGCAGCTGTGGGAGGCGGGCCTGGGATACAGATCAGAGCTGGGCGGAGGTCCCGGTCGGGCGGTGGACAGAGTCTGGCACCTGGCGGGAGTGCTGGTGGACTTCCTGGTCACTGCTGGCAGTGGGCAAAGGCCCGGGGGTGTGCCAATCTGGGTTGCATGGGGTCCGTGTGGAGTCCCTGGCCTGAGGGTTGGGAGGGGCTCAGTGGGGCCCCGGAATCTCTTATCTGGCAGGCTGTCTGGTCCGGCAGATAGGGAGGTTTGGGACTGGTCAAGTCCTTCTCCCTCAGTTTCAGTAGAGGTCAGGCTTCTAGTCTGTCAGGTAAGGGGGGAAGTGTGTTCTGGAAGTTCAGAATGGTGGAAACTTTAGTTCAGTTTTTCTGCCTGAAGCTTGGTTTCTTGAAGTCACATCTTGTCTCAGAGGTGACCTGACGTTGTCAATTCTCTCTCTTGGCTGGGCTTCCAGTCTTCAGCTCAATTGGGCAATTTCTGGTGGTTATCTTTCCTTTTGAACAGGAGCCTCTGTCGGAAGCTGCTTCCAGTTGGCCATCTTGCCTTTCCCCCTGAATTTGTTGAATTCTTGAGACATCTTTTGGATCATCTTTTGGATTACTGCTTGAAATTCTAATTCCATCTTTTCCTCCATTCCGCTGATCTTATTTGCTACCCAGATTCTGAATTCAAATTCTGACATCTCATCCATTTGCCTATGCAAGGGATCTTGTGCTGTTTCTGCCTTGTTGTCTCTTGGAGGAGTTGATGTACTTTGATTATTGATATTGCCAGAGTTTTTCCATTGATTCCACCCCATGATTGTTTTTTACCATTGCCTCTGGCCATCCTCAGAGTTGGGAAGATGTCTCTCCAAGATGAGACCCTGGCGGGATCACTGTATTATTGTTGGAACTTTGTAGGTAGTGACCCTATGGACCCTATGTAGCTCCTCTGGGACTGCCCCGGCCAGGGAGTTCTGGCTGTTGGAGCAACTCTGGAGTGTGGCACTCCTGGATCCAGCAGCAGGGCAGGGGATGGTGCACATGGTTCTGGGAGTGCCAAGCGCCCTGTGACTTTGGCAAAGAGAGCCTATGGCTCCAGCAGTCTCTGGCCCAGAGGCAGGGAGGGCTCCAGAGGGAGGACCTCTGTCACACAGCTTCTGGAATCCCTGATCCCATAGCCACAGTCAGTGCATAAGCAGGGAGGGAACGGGAGGGAGGATGCGGGTTGCGTGGCTCCTGGAGTCCCTGGCCGGTGGTAGGCATGCTGAGGCCTGGCAGCACGGTCACCAGCAGAGTCCCTGCCTGTTGGCGGTGGTGTGGAGGCCCTGTCTGTGCAGGGCGTGGGGCTGCGTGGTTGCCAGTGGAGTCCGTGGCAGAAGGTGAGCCTGCAGAGGCCTGGAAAGGCAGGGAACAGGCCTGTGTGGTTGCCAGGGGATTTCTTGGCTGTAGGCAGACCTGTGGGGGCCTGAGGTCACCAGCGGAGTCCCTGGCAAAAGGTGGCCCTGCAAAGGCCCTGCGGGTTCCAGGAGCAGTTCTGCATGGTCGTCTGGGGAGTCCCTGGCCAGGAGTGGACCTGCAGAGGCCTGGCAGTCGCTTGCAGAGTCTGGTGTGCCTGTGAAGGACGGGCAAGCACAGGGCGCAGGGCCCAGGGCTGCATGGTCGCTGGGGGAGTTCCTGCCTGGGGGCGGACCTGCAGAGGCCCTGTGGATGCTGGGTGCAGGCCTGCAGGGAGTCCCTGGCTGGAAGCAGGCCTGTGGAGGCCTGGCGGGCTTTGGGCGCGGGGCACAGACCATGCATTAGCTGGCAGATTCCCTGGCCAGGGGGAGGTTGGCTCTCCACAGGTCCCCAGAGTCTTTTGCTGGTGGGGCGCTTGTTCCAGCAGGCAGGTGTGGGGGGCTCAAGAACCTTCTCCCTCAGTCTCAGCAGGAGTAGGGCTTCTCATTTGTCAGGTAAGGGTGGGAGGGTGATCTATAAGTTCAGAATGGTGGGGAAAATTTTAGTTCAGTTTTTCTACCTAGCAAGACAGTGTTCAGTGTCATATCAGGGTCACTCTGGGGGAAGTCGACCCCACTTCCCAAAGCACTCTTCCAAGGGGTGATATAAGAGGTCCACAGTTCACCACTTGTCTATAGAAAACCCGCAAGAGCAAACAAAGAGATAAAAGAAAGGAAACAGAAAAGCAAAAAGCCCACAGCTTTTTGTGGGGAGGGTTTGGACACCTTTCCTTTCAGAAGAATTTGTACCTGAAGCTTGCTTTCTTGGAGTCGCAGCTTGCCTTAGTAGAGTTGACCTGCAGTTATCACTTCTCTGTCTTGGCTGGCCTCCTGGTCTTCAGCTTAATTGGACAATTTCTAGAGGTTATCTTTCCTTTTGGACAGGAGCCTCTTTCGGAAGCTGCTTCCAGTCGGCCATCTTACTCCTTACTCTACCCCCATGTTATGCCCTTAATTGTGTTACTCTGTGTCTTGTTCTAGGCCAGTCTCTGGCCAATGTCCTATGCAGATTTTTTTGCACTTACTGTTGTGAATGACTAATGATTTGCCAAATATACAATGGTATTTCTTTCACATGTTCTTCCTTCTCATTCAAATATCTTTTTTTATTGTGGTTTAAGTAACTCTTTTTTTATTAAATCATAAACACATAGATCATGTATACATAATGCATTTATGGAGTACAATGTACTGATTTCAGATAGAATTAGGAATGCTTACATCACACTGGTTAAAATACACCTTATCTCGTTAACTTAGTTATTGTGTTAAGACATTAACTATCTTTTTCTACTATCTCTGTTCAGTTACTTTCTACTTCTTCCTAACACTCAGCATAAGCATTTTTTTGACCTAGGAATCCTTTTCTTAATTCACATTGCGATTTACGTGCCTCTCCTTGGTGCTCCCATGATGACAGGTATAGATTTCTTTTAAGATTCATCATGCTGTACTATCACTCCTTTTGTTTATCTTTCTATACTGTTTTATTTGTGTATCTTGCCAATGAAAATTGTAGAGATCAGTGATAATGTTATGATCACCTTTATATCCCAACTATCTACCCTAATCTTTGTAAAGCATCATAGAAAGAAGAAAGAATGAATGAAGGGAAGCTTTGTTATCTAGACTTAGAAGAACTTTACAGAACCAAATGATGCTAAGATGCATCAAGACACTGTGGGTAAACTTATAAATGCAGAATTATGATGACTTTTCTATTTTGCTTTTTAGCCAAAAAGCAAGCACTATTTAAGTTGTGTAATGCCATGCTGGTGTGTGTATTTCTGTTGGCAGGAGAGGGATTGAATTGTCAACATGGCTTATGACTTCTGGAGACCTGTTCCAACTCTGTTTACCTAAGACACTCAAATGGTTTGTTGTTATTTTTGTTTATTTATTCTTTTGAGACTCAAGCTGTGGCCCTGGGTAGAGGACCATGGCATCATAGTTCATAGCAAGCTCCATCTGGAGCTCAAGAGATTCTCTTGCCTCCGTTTTTCTATTCTTAGTAGAGACAGAGTCTTGCTTTTTGCTTAGGCTGGTCTTGAACCCATGAGCTCAAGCTATCCACATGCCTCGGCCTCCCAGCATGCTAGGATTACAGACATGAGCCACCACGCCCAGCCTAAGTTGTTATTTCTAATTTGGATTTATATATATACACACACACACATATACATATACATGTCTGTAGTATATGTCTATATGCGTGTGTTTATGTGTATGTTTCAATGAATAAGAATATATATCTCCTATTTACTGATCGTTTCTTAACATTGATACAATTGCTAAATTATCAAGATCCAAAAAGAGTATTAAAGCTGTACATCTCAGGATGAAAAGTCAATACACCTGAAATTCCTCTAGTGGTACATATAATTAATAAATTAGCATATTTTATTTCTTATAAATGATATTTGAAGAACATGTGTCTTCAGCCATGCATTTATTGCTCCCTTGTTTCCTGCCATTGCCCCATGTGATTTCTCATGAACAACACTTGTGGGGGTGCACTTCTAATGAGGGTCTGAAAATTATTGTTTGCACAGTCATAACAACATAAGAAATGAGGAAAAGATACTATTTTTCAGAATAGAATTTACTACAGTCAGGCATCAATTGCTGAATAACCTCCTGTCCTTCATCTTAAAAACCCTGCCTGGAAGGCAATTCCAAACATTTATTATTTGCAGAGTGAAAAAGCATTTCCTTATGTATGTACTGACTTTATTTTTCTTTGCCTTTTATTAAAGGCTCCTTGTGCTATATAAACTAAATGACACAAGTAACCAACATTATCTCTACTTATAACTGTATGCACTTGAATTAAATCCTACGTGACACTCCTCTAACAGAAAGGTTCTGTTCACCAATCCTTGTGATTCATTCCTTTCTACCTGTGGTTATCTAATTTTCATCTTCTTTCTATGTTGTTGTTTAAAATGAAACGTACTTTTTGAAGAAAAGCTGGCCTGTAGTTATGTATCCTCAAAAGCCTTTACTATAGATTTTGTAGTATTTAACCAGAATTATACTTGTAAGAGGTACACATTTTGACAATAGAAAACAAAAGCAATAGCTCTGGAAGGGTGATATTAAAAATGTTTCCCCTCTGGCCAACATGTCATTAGGCTCAACGGCATATAACAGCTTTTTAAGATTTTTGACGTGAGGGGCCACCTCTTTTACGTTCTCTGAATTGTTACTGGAACTCCATAGGTGTTTAATAAATATTAATACTGCTAAGTTTGATAATAAATGAAAAGGAAAAACTGATGTTGAGAAGAGTCCATGTACAAGCTGGAAGATATGATTCATTGTTTCCAAAGGCAATCCTCTTTTATTTCAGACATAATCTTGAAGATTTCAAATTTTTATCTTTTTTCATCTTAAAATAATTTAAGAACCATTCATAGCCAACTTCTTCACTTAGGGCAGAATAAAATTTCATTTTTAGATCAAACAGGAACAGAGAGACATAAACCAAAATCATAGACCGATTCATGATGAACAATTGTATATGAAGAATCAAGGACAAATGGAGCTATAAAACTGGCCCTTAAATCTTAACTTATATTTCCGCAGAATAATATGGAATACCAATGAAGAAACAGGTAGGCACTGGAATTATTCTTATTCAATTTCTCACCACTCTTTTCTTTCCTATCCTGTTAACTACACATACAAGTTAGAAAACTGATCATCTTCTATTGAGAGGAGTAGAAAGGAAAGTGAATATGACTTGTTATCCTGGAGGTAGAGGATGGAAATTGTGTAAAGGATGTTTTTATTCAAACTAATGTTGAATATGTAAATTAGAAGGTCTCTTAAAATAGAGTCCAGTTCGATCTTGCTGAATTTAATGAAACCGAGAAATAGTTATTATATCTTATAATTACTTATTCATAGAGATAGAATTTTAGGCCATAAGATTTGTCTTTTTGCCTTCAGGTGGAGTTGTATTCTAGCACACCAAACAATTGGCTGGTTTAGACAGCTTTTAGGCTGTGTCTGTGCAGAGTGTCTTGTAGATATTTTTTGATTAAAACAAAAAAGATATATAAATCAGTCAAATAATAGGTCTGGTTGTACTCATACTACCCATCCCCTCAAAATTCTTTCACTGGAAAGAAAAACTTTCATGTAAAGTTCCTTTTATAATAATCTCATGTACTTACAAAATTCTTTCATTGGAATGAAAAACTTTCATGTAAAGTTCATTTATAATAATCTCATGTACTTACATAAGTATCTTGGTAACTGAAAAAGAGGTATACTTCGAACTAGCAACTATTTCATTAAGATAACATAGATAATTATATAGATTAGTTACACATAACTTTTGAATAAGAACACTTCACTACTAAAAGAATATGAGAGAACTTATAAAGTTCAATACAATAGGATGAACAATGTTAAATCTTTTTTACAAAACAGGTTAAAAGATTTGTGGGTGTGAAAATAGTTGAGCCATAGATGTTTTCCCCCCACAATATTCACTATAAAATATGTAGGAACAAAGGAGAGGTCAAGTAGATTCAAGATGGTACTTGAACTTTTCAATTTCTAAAGTATTTTTTGATGCTTCATTTTTGACCTGAGAAAGGTTATATTACCTAGTGTAAACTCCCAAATAGTGTCAAAGTGCATTATGGCAATTGATGTTAACGTTAAGCAGGCTTGAAAGTTCTTGCCAGAAATGACACTATAGTTCAAGACCACACTGACTGGCTAAAAGTAGGCATCTCTGTCTGGAAAGCTTCGCTTGTCAAAGATAAAATATTTTGACATTCTTGCATGCCTGAAGTTTAAGTTCCATGTGGATCACAAATTGGGAGACTAGCCATGGCTACTAAAAATGCTCAGCTTTCTCCTTCTCAACTGAACTTAAGACTAAAATGGCAATTTAGGTTACATGCTTCTATTCCAAACACAGATGGTGTGAGTAACTGTGAGTGTGAACTAAAGAGAGAATCCTGGTGTGGCTGCAGGTCCCAGACAGTGTTCTTGTAGTAGAACCTGAAGGTCAAGCTCTCCTGTCATTAATGAGCCAATAGTCTTAGGTTACACCTTTTAGAAGTTAACCCTATGCTTTAAGATTTGAATTTTCCCTTTAAGTAAAAATATCACTATGAAACATAATAAATTAACATTTGAATATCAAATCTTATCTTGTGTCAGAATGTAATCTTTAGTAAGATCAGGGATAAATATTTTCTGGGAAGCATCAAGGAAAAGGGGGTAAAGAGTGGGAAATAGAAAGAGGGTAAAGAATTTTGTCAGAGGAAGTCCTATATATTCGGCAGAGGTAGTCTAAGGAATCCAACAGCAAAAAACAAGAGGGAAAGAAGAAGGCAGAAAATCTTAAGTATATAAAGTTATGATACAGGGATTTTCTTCTTTTTAAGGCATTATATAATGATTTTAAGGTATTGAAATAAAAGTAAATCACTATAATAAAAAAACTTAGATAACAGAAAGTGGGAATTATCATACTTCTACTATTCTTACAATTTCCATGCCTCCATTTTTCTTTATGCTTATTTCTGCAAGCATAGGGTATTCTAAATACTTACAATATGATATTTAGATTTATTTGACTCAATATAAAAATATTATACATCTTTTCACTTCATCTTTGCACTACCTAATAGTTAACCCTGCCATTAATGTATTCCTCAAACACTCATTTGGTGCTCACCACTTTCCAGAAAATGCCATGTTCTGTTCTAGACACTCTGAAAAAAAGATATGTAATAAAGTGATGAGTATTTTGAGGGGGGGGAGGAAGGAATCAGAAAAAGGAGATAGAAAACCAGTGGGTGAGAGGCTGTTTTAGATAGGATGGTCAGGAAGATCCATCCAAGGTAAAGATGTTTAAGGAGAGATATGGAAAAACGTTGGGAGTGAGTCGTAACAATCTCTTGGGGGAAAGCCTGGGCAGAGGAAAGAGCAGAGAAAGTAAAAAGCCCGGATCTTGCTTGAAGTCTGGAGAAACCAGCAAGCTAATCCAGGTGGGATGTTTTGATCCAATGAGAGAGGGTTGTGAAATGACGTTAGCACCACTGAAAGGCAAAACGGGGTAGGACTGGAGCTGGGGAAAAAACAATAAGAATTGTGTATTGATTGGTATGTCGGAATCGTCAGCTGTTTGAGGACAGGGTCTGACTTGATCTACATGCAGAGTGCTTTGCAGAGGGTTGGCCATGAAGACAGAGACAAGAGGGGATGTCGGAAGAGCTTAGGCAACTACTATAGTAATCTAGGCCAGCTAGAGAAAAGTGGTGAGATCGGAAAGTAGAGGCAACGGGGTTTATTAATGGATTAATAATAACATGTAAGTGGAAGAGAGATTTAAGATGACCTCAGGGTTTCTGACCTGAACAGTTGGTACAATTTAGGATGTCCAAATGTATTTTTCAGAATGTTAAAAACAGGATTCTCATACAAATATCATGAGTGAGAAAATGATCAGGAAGATAAAGCTGGTTCAAAAGAGAGTTAGAGAAATAGGTGTTATGTAGATTTGGAGAAAGAATTGTGGAGTAGGATGGTTCGGTTAGATATCAAACTAGTTAATGTGTTACAGTGTAATGAAACTGTAACTGTTGCATTTCATTTTGACAAAAACAATCAACATGTACTTTAACAGAATGTGAACCTTTAAAAAGTAATCTAATAATGTAACTTTTAATTTATTTATTTAAAATTAATATGAGGGTACAAATGTTTAGATTACATTGTTCTCACTTCCCAAGGTAAAGTTCAAGTTGTAGAAGAGCCCTGCACCCAGGGGAGTGCTGAACACCTTCACACTGTGCACACGAGGTGAGATCCCACCATTTTCCCTCCCTCCTCCTGCCAGTCGGCCTTCACCCTCCTCCTCCCCTCTCCCTTCTCACCTCTCCTCCTTTTAGAATATATTTGTGTTTTATCACTTGTATGGGTGTGTAATAGTTTATATATTGGTTTCATATTAGTATTGAGTACATTGGATTTTTTTTTCCATTCTTGAGATACTTTACTAAGAAGAACATATTTCGTCTCCATCCAGGTAAATGTAAAAGATGTAAAGTTTCCATTTTTATGGCTGAATAGTATTCCATGGTTACGTATACAACCATTTGTTGATACAGTCATAGGTTAATGGGCACTTGGGTTGTTTCCACAACTTGTCAATTATGAATTGAGCTGCAGTAACCATTCTTTGTGGTAAAATAATTTTTGTTCCTCTGGGTAGATACCTAGTAACTGGATTGTGGAATCAAATGGAAGGTTAACTTTTAGTTTTTTGAGGATTCTGCATACTTCTTGCCATAAATTTTGTATTAGTTTGCAATCCCACTTGCAGTATGGACGTTTTTTGCTCTCCATGTCTATGCCAGTATCTATAGATTCAGGACTTTGTGATGTGGGCTGATCTTACCGGAGTTAGGTCATATCACAGAACCGTTTTGACTTGCATTTCTCTGATGATTAGGAATGATGAGCATTTTTTTCATGTGTTCATTGGTCATTTGTCTGTCATCTTCAGAGAAGTTTCTGTTCAAGTCTCTTGCCCACTTAAAAATGGGGTTGTTTGCTCTTTTTTTGCTGATTAATTTGAGTTCTCTGTGGATTGTAGTTATTAGAACTTTGTTAGATTCGTGACATGCACAATTCTTCTTCTATTCTAAAGCTGTCTGTTTGCTTTCATTGTGGCACCCTTAACTATGCAGATGCTTTCACTGTGGCACCCTTAAATATGCAGATCAAATCCCCATTATTTATTTTTGGTGTTGCTATGATTGCCGTGGTGGGGGAGAGGGAGGCTTCCTCACAAAACATTTTCTGAGGCTAATATTTTCAAGTGTTTTCCCCACACACTCTTCTAGAATTTGTATTATTTCATATCTTAAATTTAAATCTTTCATCCAGCTAGAATCAATTTTTGTGCATGATGAGAGCAGCGGGCATGTGACTAACCAGTTCTCCAAGCACCCTTTTTAAAATAGGGATTCTTTTCCTAAATGCATACTTTTGCTAGGCTTATCAAAGATCAAATGACAATATGTGTTTGGGTTCATCTATGTGAGTGTACAAAGGTATACGATGTGATTACAATGGAGCCTTGGCCATAATAAACTATAAATAGGAGCATCACTGATTTTTGTGTTTCTTCACTCATGTTATCCTGAGTCAGATCTTTGAATGTTTACACTTACTCCTATGACTAGATTTCCCCCCTGCCCCCACTATTCCACCTTCCTCTTCCTCACACCTATGTTTCAAGCCTCAGGTCAGTTGTTTTCTTCCTGATGAAATCTTCCCACAAAGCAAGGTGAGTTCATTCGGTGTAAGCCCAGCTCCTCTGTTTCCCCAGCACCTGGAATACACTTGGCCTATAGATGTGTCTCAATAAATATGCCATATGAATAACATAAAAAGAATCTAAAATTCAGTTACCTGTGTTTCAGTTATTTTATAGCCATCATGATAAGCTAACACAACGTACTGAGAAGTATGTGCTTATCATAAACTTCAGGCTCTTGCAACACTTTCTTTTCTGTAGGTAAGTATCCCTAAAGTCTTACATACCAACTCTCAAGACCGGAAAACCTTATATGCCAATTCCTATGCCCAGTAGGAAAATAGAAAATCATATGCAACAGGTTGTAGACTTTGTATCTTTTCCTCTCCTCTCTTTTCTTTATGGTAAAAACACTGAGTACCAGTATTTACTTTAAAGGCAACATATTATATGGTAAGCATCTTAAACCAATAGCTACAATCACACAAAATATTCTAAAAGTGATGGACTCCAGAGTATTTTAAGAACATGAATTAAATGAGCACAACTTTGAAAACCACAGACTAACAGCCAGCATGTAGGGAACTGTATAATGGCGAGGATTAATTAACCATCAAACTTATGTTCTTCAAGACAGTGCTTGAGACTCAGATCTGTTGTGGATACCATTCACTGTTTTTTTGAGTTTTCAAAATATAATCTGGATTTCATGTTCAACACCCAATGACAAGACAGGACCACCCACAACAAAGCTCTGGAATGCAGCCAGTTTATCAAACTTGCTGGAATACTGTCAACAACTCAATTCTACTGGAGTGCATATATAAATAGTGCTGATCAGGCAAACAAGTGCACGTTAAACTGGGAAAAACAAAGACCAAATCAAGGCTAAAAAGATACCAAAGACCTTTGAGTAGGATTATTTTGAATAGGTAGGAAGCGATAATTATAGTTCAAGCAAAGAAATATTTCTAAAACCAAGACATGGGGGAGTTAAGAGGGGTGCTCAAAAAATGCACTGAAAGGACAAAACAACAGTTATAATTCCATCCTCAGAAGAAAAGAAAATACATGATTTTCAAAGCAGAAGGAAGACATTCTATGCTAACAGTTCTGGGTAGTCTCTCTGTGAAATATGTACCAAGAACTCACACACTATATGTCCAAACAAGCTTGGATTATTCTACTGGCAAAAGTGCCCTAGCTCTTGGATGTCCAGGAGGATAAGTGGTTTCTTAGATTTCCTAGAGAGAAGCCTCTAAGGTGATGTCATTATTACATGTCTACAAAACAATCTCTGTCCACTGGGGTCCAGAACCTGGGCAGCCAGAGACTTAGCAATGTGAGCCTCAAGATGACACTGAGGATAGGCACATGAGCCACACCAGCAAGAAAATGTTAGACTCAAGTTATTGGAAAGAGTAACTTTCCAATCCACCTGAGAGTGAGCCTGAAAAGGAAGATTTCAGGGCACCAGTGGGTAGGATAAGGAGGGCTAACACAGACATGTTAAAATAATAGAGTATATTAAGCAATGTGTAGGTAGAATGGGTTTTAAATCTGACCTCGAGACGAAAATTAAGTGAATAGATAGAAAAAACAAGAGAAGTTTGAGATAAATAGAACATGTCTTCAGCTTCATGCAGCTGAGATAAAAATGTCAGGTGCACAATCCACGGAAACTACAGTTTGTGGGTTTCAGTTGGTGGCATGATCAGTAGATCTCTGATTAGCAAGTCTCCTAAAATATATTCTTATGATGGCTCAAATAAGGGCAATTATGAAAATATCTTTATGATTGTCCTGCTGGGTGCATGTGGGAAAGAGTATACTACCTCCTAGAATCCTAGCAATAGAAACTTGACCTCAGTAGCCGGTTCTGTTTGATTACTGTCCGTTTATATCTCAAACACTAGTGTCTGCGTCTAGAGCCCTGGCAACGGCTGTAAATAGATAATGGCCCTTACAAGACGATCATCTGTGAGACTAGAAGAGACAAATACAGCTATTTCCCGTGTTCTCCAGTCTACCACAGAGTTTGTTTCATCCTGAGCAACGTTGTGTCAAGCTAATCAAATGGAAGGAACTAGAATTACAGAATTAAAAGAAGCAGTAGATCAACATCACTGTCACCATCACGTGTCACTGAAGTATTAAACTTAGTGGCAGGGAAAGCGTGAAGCTGGTTCTTTTCCACATACACAGTGAATCTCTCCTGCTGTCACCAGCCCTACCTGCATCTGGTTATATCAGGAGCTGTCTAAAAGACGGACTCAAAATGCAGCTTTTAAAAAAGGCATCAGTGGAGGGGAAGCCCATCAGAAAAGCATTAGTGCACAAAGACTCAGATTAATGCATTTGCTAAATAATTTAGTTGAAGAATGGAAGAGAAAGTATAATGGGCGAATTAAGATAATATTTAAGCCTACAGGTAACAACAACAACAAAAGGGTATCTCTGTGCAGGGAAGAAAGTAGGTCATTTTAAAAATATTAAGAGTATTCTATTTGGATACCTCCATATTAGAGGTAAATTGTTTATATTCTACAGAAATGGAAGGTACTCACTCCTAGAGGTATGGGAGGAAAAATTTGTGGTTTTGATTAATCTATCTGCTCCCAGGCAACTGCTATTGATCCTGGCTTGGCTGAGCTCATGATGTTTTTATGACAGGGGTTTATTTCTGCTGAAAAAGTTCTGAAACATTTATGTCTTTCAGATATTTTGAAGAGAAATCTCATGTCCTAACAGGCAAAGTACATGCTCAGAAGTGGGGATTATTAAGAAGGAGAGCATGGGATTTCTTTTAAAACTTGAAGAGTACATGTTATTTAAACTGGGTTCTGCTTTATTTAAAGTAAAGCAGAATTTTTTCAAAACTGCTGGGTTAAAAGAAGTCTGTGCTATCCCCAAATCATTGCTTTCTTTAGGTAGTTCTTCTAGACTCAGATTAAGTCATGAAGTTATGGATCTGTCTTAGTCACGTTCTAGACTTCTAATTCTCTAATTCTTCATCAATGTTTGACGTTTACACATCACTTTATTGAAGTATGTCACACTCCTTTAGTTGATAAGTACTAATTTCTTAATTTGTGTCAGAAAAAAAATTTTAAATGTATTTTATAAAGTAATTGATCAGCAATTTAAATGCATTGGTTTATTCTAAAAAATTATATTTGAATAATACGAATAACTGGATTTAAACACAAAGTGAGGATAATGATTCTGAGACCTGTTGCACAGATATTACTGCACATGGGGAGGGCAAGATTGCTTCGAAGTCATAGCTATTTTATATCAAAAGGCTTATAATATTAAAAGACAAAGGGACCCACCTTTATTTTCTATCCATGAAACACATAAAGTAGAAATTAGAATCTTGCAATTATGATCATTATTACTTCCACAAAGATTCAAATTATTTTATCATAAAGGCATGTACTAGGGGGAGACGTGACCAGTGCACATTTACAAGTGCCCTGCTCCTGCTGCTGGCAATTGTGGGATTCTGAGTGCCTTCAGTTTGAAAGACTCTGAATTGTTCACAGCTGAGTTCCAGCCTTACGACTGGCAAAGCTACATTTCCCACCCCTTAGCTATGTTTGGTTCCCACTCCCATAAATACAGAGGCCAAGAAAAGTACTTCTGGGAGCTAATTTCCTCTGCCATTTCCAGAACCAGCACTTGGAGGTAAAGTGCTCTTAGAAGTTTCAGCTTTCAACGCCAAAGTCATCGGACTGATTCAGAGTTAAAGTCTAAAGCATTTTACATAAACATAAACCTGCTGACTTTCCTCTATTCCAAGGTAGCTATAAGGCTAACTGCAAGTGAAATGCATATGTTTCTCTTTTTGGATGGCTGCTGGGCAGATTCCCAGGGCCTGTTGGATAATTACACAAAACTAACGGGAGGACCAGGATGGGGTTTGACTTCTACCCTTGAAAGGTCCTGCATTAAGTTCTAAACCCTTGAAGATTTGCATACGATGATCTCATCCAAGTTTCTTGGATTCATTAGTGATTATAGAAGTTCACAGCTTTCATTTGATGTGGTTAATCAACAAAATGCTTGAATGCTTATCAAAACTACATATCTAAGTTTATAAATGTAGTACCCATAGGGTCCCTCGCGTTCTTTTCTGTGGGATTGGAGACTGACAAAACAAACTTTTATAGTATGTCAGGGCTTTTAGTGCTGATAGATATGAGAAAAGACACTGGCAAAAGAAAAAAAGGCAAATATTTTCACACTTACATAATGTATTTCTTTTTAGAAATTAATTTGGATATTCTGTCAATGATTATGTTTTAAGTTTTAACTTGCCTATCTGTAACAGACAGTTGCCTATAACAACAATTTTTATTCCTTTTAGTAGTGTTAGATCAAAGATATCCAAATATAGACTTCTGTTTTTACATCAAAATCTGTTCTGCATTAAGCATACAGGACCTCATTCTATTCTCATTCTCAGGACCCTTCAGCAAAACGTCCAAGCAAGGCAAAAATTTCCACTCAGCTTACAGATGCACTGCTTAAACACAAAACTCAAAATAAAAATTTTCCCTTCTTGAAGTAGAATGTATAAAATAGTATTTCATTCAATGAGGTATGAAAATACCATGTCCTTTGGAATTTAGGAAGAGAGATCAATTTTACATCTTTTAAAATAATTTCATTATAAAAATTGATGGGTGTCATCTCACAACTGCTGGCTCAATTGTTTTCTAATGGTGGAGAGTTTACACTAGAGGTGTGGCTCTATTTAATAAATGTTTATTTTCCTTACAGCATACAAATGAAGATATAATAGACCCAAAGAAATAGTAAACTATCTAGAACAGTTCAATTTCATAAATATCTATACTTGATGTATGGAGTACATAATATTTTCAGTCATATAAAAACAGAAGAAAGTGGACCAAAATGTGGATTTGTCAAAATCAACACATTTGGTTACATACACTGCTAAAACCAACACATGCACACACACACACACACACAGACACGCATCACTGTTTTTGTCTTTCAGTTACGAAAAACAGTTCAAGTTCATTGTCCGTACTTTGTCACAGAACAATGATAATAATGACTAACACTTCTGGAGCGGTTGCTTTGTGCCACATGGTACTGTCAGAACAATAGGTAAATTATCATCCCCATTTTATATATGAAGAAGCTGTGGTTCAGAACAGATAAAAATAATCGCATGAGGACACCAACAAGGTGTGTGCTTCCAGAACTAAATGACCACACATACTGCCTCTGTCCAGTTTCAGAACCATACTTTATAATCAGTGTTCAGCAACATGATTAGATCACCCAGTAATGTCAGGAAGTACACTCTGAAACAGAGAATGGGTTATTTATGTTTAATATACTTTGAACATCAAAGTTGGTATGTTTTAGAGTTTAAATTATTTCCCCCCAAATCAGATTATTTCTGGCATTTTTGTTAGTTGACTTTCAAATTGGAACTAAAGGATCAATATGCATGTGTACATATAGGAGTAAAATTCAATGGAAATTAAACAGGTGGGAGAGCAGAGGGGATGAGTGAATTCACGCTAACAGGTACAATGTACACTGTCTCCAGGATGGGCACACTTAATAACCTTGATGCAAACTGTACAAAACTGATGCATGTAGCCAAAACATCTGTACTCCTATAACATTCTGAAATAAAAATGAATAAGTAAAAAGTCCACAATTACTTTCTATACTGATTTTCCACATGTTTATTATCCAGTATAAGAAATATGTATGTTTCTGGAAATTTTAGATGAAACGAAATTTTATCCTACTACTTCTTTATATAGAGTAGATGATCAATTTATTTTCCTATGACTCATCTGCAGCTAAAATTTTTACCTTGGAAATATATACTTGATTCTGGCTGTTCAATAGACATGTTCATGTGATACTCATTTTATCTTGGCAACTTGAATTTGGTTGCAATTCAGTGTATTTTGATATCCAGATTCCAATGAGGCTAGATATCTGGGAAGTTTTCTTTACCAAGAAATACAGATACGGCTTGATTAGAAAGGCAAATAGATGGCCCTTTCCTTTCCTTTACCTATGGTGCCTTTTCCACAGATCTTCTACATAACCTAGAATTCTTTTAAACAAAGTTTTATGGGCATCTTTTGCCAATAAAGTATGGTTAAAATAAAAGGCAACTCCCATTTTTCCTTTGGATCATTTATTTATGGATAGAAGTTCATCTGACAGTTAATGTACAAAGCAAACATGGAGTTAGTAAGGGTGGGACTTAGGAGACTATGTTAAGAAATTCAATATAATCTCTGACAAATTTTATAATGGAGAGATTTCTTTTAAGACCTGGTATCTTTTAAATAGAGAAATACTAATGTCAAGCCACAGAAGGAATGACTTCTAAGACTGTATATTTAAGAATGTCAGAAAGAGAAGAGGCACAGAAGAAAAATAAAGATGCTACCTTCCCAATGTTGAGGTTGAGGTAAAAATAGTTAAGCATTGCCATCTGTCAATCATCTATAAGTTAAATTTCTAAGATGTGTCTTTTGTGAAGTAAACCTTTTTTTTTTTTAAGTAAACCTTTTTATTACAAATTGTAGTAGTATTTGTAGTAGTGACATAAACACTCCAAACATCACTTCTGCTGTGAATCATGTAGTGGGAACTGGTAAGATGCTAAGTGTTTCAGAACATGTGCAATATAGACAGACATTTTTGTTAGGAGAAAAGAAAGTATTAAGGAAGACTATTAAGCATACAAAAGGGATTATTCACTATCATCCCAGGAAATGAGAATTTAGAAGGCCTCTTTACAATAGTGCATAAAGTATTCCATTTGTTTCACAGCTGTATTGCATATAAGTACAACATTTCCTTCCCACAGGAATAATGTATTTTCATGGAGAAAAAAGTGAACTCCAAAGCAATGTGAATTCTTAAGCAGTAAAATAAGTAAGTACAATCTCATACACAGGAATTAGGTAAGAACGATCAAGAAAATTATTTCAACACCACAATTAACAGCAATAGTTGAAAGATGTTAAAGGTCTGGAAAAGATTTTATTTTTACCATCTGGGAATTATTAATAAATCATTATTATATTTGACAGTCATTTTAATAGCCTAAGACCAGCTTCAAAGTCTGGGTCTAGAAATCTGTATTTATTTGAGTATATCAAAAGACACAGGGAAACGTGGTATTTATACACACAGATATGTTGATTCATTGATATGAGAGCAATTAGTAACCCTTGGGATAAAGCTAAACCATTTTTTTTTGTCTAATGGTTTCCATTTTGTACATTTATAAAGGCAGATGAGAAAAAAGCACTCCATATTCCTACGTGGTGTAAATTCCAAAATGCCCATCAACCCACGAATGGATTAATAAATTGTGGTACATGTATACCATGGAATACTATGCAGCCTTAAAGAAAGTACTTCTTTTTTTTAAGTCTCACTCTGTAGCCCTGGATAGAGTACCATGGCATCAGAGGTCACAACAACCTCAAACTCCTGGGTTTGAGCTGTCCTCCTGCCTCTACCTCCCAAGGAACTGGGGTTACAGGCACCTGCCACAATATCCAGCTAGTTTTTCTGTTTTTGGTAAAGGCAGGGTCTTGCTCTTGCTCAGGCTGGTCTAGAACTCCTCCTGTGTTCAAGCAATCCACCCGCCTCAGCCTCCCAAGGTGCTAGGATTACATGCATGAGCCACTGTTCCTGGCTTATATAAAAGTACTTCTGATGATAAATGCTTTACTCTTATTGCTTGGTTTAGATTTTGAAATATTAAAAAAAAAAAAAAAACTTTCCTGGGATACATAGCCAGGAAATGACTCTAAGTGCTACAGCTGGAATATAAAACTGCTGTTGCCTGATCAAATATCTCTAAAAACTTTCTTTTGCTTATGTGACAATGCCCACTTTACAAATGAGAAAACTGAAGATGAGGAAAATTATTCTTCAGGACTTTTCCTATTTTGGCCCAACATTACTACTCAAAGTCCTTGTTATGCTGGTATGCACACGTCCTCCCCAGCACAGCCTGGAGAGGGAGCATGTTCCTTCTTCCCCCGCCCTCCCTTCCCTTTTTAAATCTCAAAATCTCTCTCAGGTGTTCCCTTCTGCATGGGCCTTCAATTAACAGTGCTATCCTGTTTTTCTCCTGTTTTTCCTTGCCTAATGCTGGATGATGAGCTGTTTTTCTAAATAGCCAGGCTTTCCAACCATGGTGAGGATTCACTGAGCCCGTGAGAATACATTGATATGCAAATTAAGGAGTAGTTATTGAAAGTCTATTGCATAAAAACCATCCTTGGTGCTTCCCTGTACTTAAAGTTAGGTAAGACATTGTCATACCTTTCAAAAAGCTTACATCATCATCTACTGACACTGTAGATTTTTTTAAAGATTCCGATAAATACTTGGCATGAAAAAAAAAAATACTTGGCATGAATAAATGGATGAATAAATGCTATTGGGAAGATAATTTTTCTAGACATCAAGGAAACTTTCAAACAATTCAATATACATTCTGTTCCTCCCTGTTGAGTTTGCAGCTCAGTTAAAGAGAGAATGTAAATACTATGTAGTGGATAACCCAATTACTTGCCACCTCGATGGGGGAAATTGTGACCCTTTGGGTTCAGAGCAATCCTCTAAGTGAAACCACAATGTGACCTTGACTAGCAATGAATTGGTATACTTGCTTCTGAAAAGGCAGCCAGCTCTGGCATTTGTGGGAAGCTGATCTGTAGGAACTGCTAAACACCATCCACAATGTATGAAGCAGGAAGACTCTGAATGTTAATTCTATAATTTGAGCATTAATGTTGTGGTTTCACATCCTGTAAATTACAGCAATATGATGAACAAAGCAAGAGCAGACATACAGATCCTCCAACATTCTGCCTCAGACAGTTCCAGGCATAGCCAAGGACAAGTGGAACGACTGTGCCTGGCATCCACTGGGCTTCCTGGAGTGAGTGGCTATACCTATCTTTCCTCAAGCTCCTTTACCTCAATCCTTATTTTGACCCTTTTTTAGCACTTCAGTTAATTTATGCCTGCCAATATGTTTCCATTGATTGCACAGAAGCTAGCTGTTAATATAACTTTGGAGAGCTAACTTAGCCCCAAAATAGTACATGCATTGACTTTGTGTAGGGGAAAATAAAACAATTTCTCAAAGTCTGGCTAATGGACTGTTTGTCATAATAATGGGGCCAACTTTGATATCTGGATGATTCCAACCCCTGTAGTCATGGTTCAAGATGTGGAATTTTAGGAAAATGTTGTAATTGGTGTGAGAATAGTGGTTTCCTTGAGATAGGCGTTCAGAACCATGCATTCAGCCTTTGGCCTTTTTCCTGGCTAATACATATTTTAACCTCTCAGTTGCTTATGGATTAAGGCAAAAGTAAGAAAACTTGTCTGTATAATTTGGGGAATGAAAAGTATAAGTAGATTTTAACTACCATTACAATGAAGACCATTCTGTTTGTCTTATTTATTTCTGCATTTTTATTCCCTAGCAGAACAAAAAATACTTTATACATATTTATTAACTGGATGAAAAAGAAATACCTGGGGCTTCTAAGTATCTATCAGAGGTATTGTTGCCAATTTATAATACAAAAGAGTAGGATGCCACTTCATACATCTCTTATCAAAGAAAGATGAGCATATCTACATAAGACAGCTCTGTGGGATGGGGTAGGTGGGATGATCTGGGACCCAGAGGGAGAATAAAGAATATTTGCTAAAATTTTCCTTTCTCTAGACTCATTTTTTTCTATCTTATTGAAAAAAAAAACAGTTCATCTTTATAGACTCAAGAGTAGTAAGTCATTGATATAAATTGAAGAGACCTTCAAAATATATCTACCTCAAAAAATGACCAAGACTTTTTATGACAAGTTTCACTTACCATTCCAATTTGTGTAATTTATGTTACTCTTCTGGGGTCTTCATTAATCACACAACTGTAGCTAATATTCTACCACACTGAGGATGTCAGGAAAGATGTCTACATTTATTACTTCTTGATTTAGATATTAAAAAAGCAGATTTCCTTCAGAGATTTGGTGCTTTATTCGGAACAAGCAATGGTTTCTAAGTCATATGGTTTCATGCTGCAAATTTTATCATGTGAAAAGTGTCTCCTTTTGTCTTTCTCTATGCTAAATAGATAGTGTTACACAAAGCCTTGTAATGCAATGGAAAAACCCATAAACTCACCTTTTATGGAGCTACTGAATTAAGGTTGGTCATTTGCACAGGGAATGTGTGCTCAAAGGGTGGTTGATTCAGAAGAGATGCATATTTAGAGAGGAAGGGTATGGAAGGGCTTCCAGGGAGCAGGAGGGTACTTACTGGCCTTGACAGAGACTCATGGGGAAGCACATAGAGCCCAGAGTCAGAACCACGGTCATCTAAAATGACCCCTTAGTATAAAGCCTAATGGACTGGAATGAGCTAGCTTGAGAGAGACTGTGAAGCAACCAAGCTAGACTATTTTATTTCCACTTTTTTGGCAACTTCTTTGCATTCCAAAGAGTACCAGGGTTGGTATTATGGTGCATTGGAGTCTTCCATCACTAAATGAAATGGCACATTTATGGAAATATGCTTTGGTCCCTAGGTTTGAATTTGGGAGACTTGACTCAGCATTATTTATGTCATAATTAGCTTGATCGTTTTCATTTTGTGCAGACAACACTTCCAATATCCACCTAACACCCCCTTTAGGCCCAATTAGGTCAGCAGAAAGGGCCTGGGAATATATCACTCTGTGTTTCTGCAGTTGGCCAGGGGAAACGACAGACTTTGGAGAGTGTGAGGTCACTGCAACTTGATCTGAAGCAGCAGTCTATTGGAGTCTTATTTAGAGACAAGCACCTGCATCCACCCTCTGTGCCCAGGTCTGCTTGGGGTGACAGTCCCTCTGCTATTCTGTGTAAGGCCAACATGTATTGTTTTGGGCTGGAACAGGAGGATCTCAGTGCCTTAGCTCAGCACAGAGGAATTTATATGAGTATTTTTAAATATGCATTTTTATAGCTAATAAAAATGTGCATTTTAATATTTAAGTTATACCAACTAGTGTCTTAATATAAATAACTTTGGTCAATATATCATCCAAACTTATTCTTTTAGCAGAAGAAACTTAGATCTTTGCCTTCAAAAGTAGACAGTAAAAAAGAGAATTTGAAGATGAGGAATATGACTATTGACCCTGGTAAGACAGATGAAGGAAATTTAGCTACCACCATGCAGTATTTGGATATGGTCTGAAAGTTTTGAGTTGATTATATACTTTAAAATGTCAATATGTCAATTTTTAGAGCATTTATCTCAACAATTGGATAGCATGAAAAGAAAAGGTTGATCACTATTTTTATTTTACCTTTTTAAAATTTCTGGTTAATGTGAATCTACAAACAATTAGGTTACAATATTTGCATTTGTTAAGTAGAGTCCCTCTTGTTCTGTGTCCTGCACCAAAAAGATGGGCCATATACCCTTACATTTTAATCAATAAGAGTTTTCAAAGTGGCTATTCAATGTAAAGTACTATAAGGATACAGAGAATGTTTAACACCTAGCCTCTGTTCTGACATTATACACTCCAGTGGTAGAAGTAAGATAAAGACACTTGACTTAATTGAAAAACAAGAAAAGCAGTTTATGATTAAATGATAAATTGTGCATTATACACTCTATAGTCTGTAGACACCACTGAAAATGGTGTAAAGAAAAATAAAATTATGAGGAAAGGAAAAAGGAAGAGGTGGTGGTAGAAAAAGGGAAATGTTACTTATAGTTAAATCCTTAATTAATGTAATTGCTGATTCCTGGTGTAACAGTTATGAAGCCCAGTTATGAAGCCCAGTTATCTAGCCACAAACTAGAAGGACCGTTATGAGCTAGTCTGTATCACCCTCAATTCTCACCTCTTCTTACCTTTATCTATAGATTTCAAACATATAAAATATGATTTTCAGTCCCTGAAGGTAGTTGTGGTCCCAGCTAAAAATCCTTAGCATATTCTGAGTTTTCTAACTAGAAAGGATATTCCTTCTCTCTCTTATTCAATAGAGAAGTTCCCTTTCATCTTTTAAAGTTCAACTGAAATACATAATACTTCTGTAAAATTCTCTGAAGTTCTCTCATGCAGAATATTTTCCGTCTCTTGATACCCCTGAATGTTTTAGTCTTTTCAGGCTTCTAAAACAAAAGAGCATAAATAATAAACATTTATCTATCATGGTTTTGGAGGCCAGGAAGTCCAAGATCAAAGCACCAGCAGATGCGGTGTCTGGTGAGGACCCAATTCCTGGCTTACAAATGGCCACCTTGTCCTTGTGTCCTCAAGTGATGGTGACCAGAGTACAATCACTTCTCATATCTTCTTGTGAGGGCATTAATGCCATTCATCAGGGAGTATATGACCTCATAATCTAATTACTCCCCAGAGTCCCCATCTCTAAGTACTATCACATCAGGGGTGTTAAGCTCCAACATAGGAATTTGGGGAAGACACAAACATTCATTCATCATTGAACTCTGCACAAAATTGTCTTGTATAACCAATTGTGTCTTGAGATCATTTGCTGTAATGTCTTCTCATCAGTTTGTAAGTGACCTGAGAACAGGATCTGTGTGGTTGTCCCCTCCATTCTTGGCATACAGTGCTAATGAATGTTGGTTGAAAGAGTGAGTGAATCAGTGCACAGATGTCAGAGAAGATTTTGAAAGTCAAATGGCTTGGTGGATTAGGATTGCTAATTAATTGTTAAATAAACTTTCATTGTCATTCTAACCATTGGCATAAAAACCATGTAATAAATAGATTGTTGCCTAACTACACTGCATACTGTACAATTCATTTGTTAAGCCTGGAAGATGTTGATTTGTTTTATTTTGAACAACACTTCTCACTTTAGATTTTTGTGAAGAATATGACCAGGGATTGAATTGAATCTCTATCAATATAATCATACCTAAAAGTTAATCTTTTGAATAAGTCCCTGGTACAGTTTCTTTTTTTTTTTTTCTGTTTTTTTTTTTTTTCTTGAAAGCTAAACATAATTCTCTTTAAGGAAAAAATAACAAAATTGTTGCTGCCACCTGAATGGCAGCATAGTGAAGAACCAGCTCATAGACGGTGGAGGACGAGTGTTTCACTGGGTACAGAGGGTTTCTAACACCATGATTAGTGGTCCTGTGGTGGAAGTACTATCAACCAGTTGTGTTAGACCATTCATTCTTGTTCCAGATAAAAAATAAAAAAAAAGACTGTGCGGCCCACACCGGAGCTTTCAGGGCTTCTGCAGGGCTGCCTTCTGCCAGTAACTCCGCCTGCAACTGCCAGGCCTCTGCCAGGCCTCTGCAGGCCCACTAAGGAACTCCCCCAGTGTCCACCTGGCCCTGCGCCTCATGCTTGCTGGGCTTCCACAGGCATGCCATCCGCTAGAGACTCTGCCGGCGACATCCAGGCCTCTGCAGGTCTGCCCCCGGCCAGGAACTCCTCTGGTGACTGCACAGGCCTCTGCCTGGCACCTACAGGACCCCCACAGATCCATCCCTGGCCAGTAAATCCCCTGGCGGCCTGTTCCCTGAGCCTGCAGGGCTTCCACAGGTCCTCCTTCTGCCAGGGACTCCACCCACAACTGCCAGATCTCTGCAGGTCTGCATTGGCCAGGGACAGTCCCAGGGGCCGTGGGGACCTCCATTGGTACCCATGGGGCCTCTGCACGCCAGACTTCTTCCAGGACCTCCGCCAGTGACCGCCAGTCCTCTGTAGACCAGCCCCCAGCCAGGAACTCCCCTGGCAACTGCTTGCCCCTGTATCCCACACTTGCTAGGCTTCTGTAGGTCTGCCTTCTGCCAGGGACTCCACCAGCATCCACCACGCCTCTCTGCAGGTCCACGGAGGGCCAAAAACTTTGCGGACAATGGCTCAGCCCTGCACCCACTACTTGAAGGGTCTCCACATTTCTGCCTTCTATCAGGGACTCCACCAACAACTGCCGGGCCCCTGCAAGACCTCCCCTGGCCAGAGATTCCTCTGCTGACTGTGAGGGCCTGCATCTGGCACCTGGAGGATCTATGCAGGCCCACCCCTGACAAGGAACTCCCCTGGCAACCATGCCCTACACTTGCCAGCCCATAGTCCCACCTTCTGCCAGGAACCCTGCCAACTGCCAGGCCCCCACAAGCCCACCCCTGGCCAAGAACTCCCCCAGCAACCAGGTGCCCCTGTTCCCAGAGCCTGCAGGGCCTCCGCAAGCTGGCCCTCTGCCAGGGACTCTGCTGTTGACTGTCAGGCCTCTGTAGGACCACCCACAGCCAGGAACTCCCCCAGTGATCACACGGCCCTGCACCTGGCACTCCCAGAACTGTGTGCACTATCCCCCGCCCTGCTGCTGGACCAGGGGTGCCACACTTCAGGGCTGCTCCCGCAGCCAGAACTCCCTCTCTGGGGCAGTCCCAGAAGATCTAAACGGAGTCACTCAGTACAAAGTTCCAGCAACAATAGAGTGGTCCTGCCAGGGTCTAATCTTCAAGAGACACTTTCCCAACACCAAGGACAGCCAGACACAATGGTGAAAAACAATCATGGCATGGAATCAACGGAAAAACTCTGGCAATATGAATAATCAGAGTAGACCAACTCTAAGGAAAGACAAGGCAGACACAGCACAAGATCTCCTGCATAGGCAAATGGCTGAGATGTTTGAAATCGAACTCAGAAGCTGGATTGCAAATAAGATCAGCGGAATGGAGGAAAAGATGGAATTAGAATTTCAAGCAGTAATTCAAAAGATGACCCAAAAGATGTCTCAAGAATTCAATGAATTCAAAGACAAAATGACTAAAGATTTTGAAACATTGAGAGAAGAAGTGGCAGCCCTCAAAGATCTGAGAAACAAAGTAGACTCCCTCAGCAACAGTATGAGCAAGCAGAAGAAAGGGTTTCTGACTTGGAAGAAAAAGCTTTCGAATGCTCTCAAACCTCCAAAGAGCAAGAGAAATGGAAGGCAAAAA